>JAULAV010004528.1:0-54642 GCA_030789695.1 Scilla litardierei
ACTTCATTTTAAGTTTTCAATTTCACATAATAATATTAATAAGAAATATATTAAAAATTGATAAAAATGACTACAACTACAACCGTAGCACAGTGGTGTGGGGGCGTTGTCATGTTACCTTGAAGATCCAGGATCAACCCTTCTTGGTTGCAACGGATTTTTAAGTGTTTTTATAAAATAACATCACTCTTTTCATTCGGTACCCGACCCAAACCCGACCCACAGAACAAACCAGGTCAGGTACGGGTGACCCGGTTTGCACCCGGGTGGGGTACGGGTTCCCGAACCTTGACCCGGATAACATCACTCTTTTCATTCGGTACCCGACCCGAACCCGACCCACAGAACAAACCGGGTCATGTACGGGTGACCCGGTTTGCACCCGGGTCGGGTACGGGTTCCCGAACCTTGACCTGGATTTATTCCGGGTCGGGTTCGGGTGTACCCCTATCCGAGTCAGGTCAAATCTGAGCCGACCCAAACCCGACCCATTTGCCACCCCTACCTCCAACTAAAACTGATTTGTTTACTAATTATTTAATGTTATAAATGTGAACCTTTCCCAGTTGGAAACCAATGCACGCTATCCCCTTCTTCCGTCTGCAACGAAACCCTCGCTGCTCCTTCTCCTTCCACGACCAAAACATCACAACCCCTCTCACGTCACCTCCTCCTCCTCTGACGAGTCCAACGCACAGCTCCAACGGTCGTGCCCTCCCTCCTCCGGTTTGACGCTCGAAAAGTGCTGCCAAGCCCCATACCCTCTCCCTGTCACCCCTCGACCGACAACCCCTGCCCTACTGTGCCACCACCTTGACCACCTCACCACCGTCGACCCCCCTTTGCTTCGTCCCCTTCCGCGAGAAACTCCCCCGACAGTAGCTCCATCAACGAGGGAGCTGAGACCCTCCGACGTGGCTTCAACGCCACCCTCACAACAACCACAGTAGCCCCGCCCCCTCTAAGCATGAAACCCCACCGTCGACCCCACATCGACCCCCCGAAACTCCGAGCCTCAACTCTGACGAGGTATCCGTGTCTCTACCCTCATTGTCGCAATGACCACCACCCACTTCACTCTCCTCCCTCTGTTGTGGCGAGACCCGCCACAGCTGCCGTGGCCTCTGTCACAAGGCGCCTCCACCTTTGTCTTTGCCCTCTCCGCCGTCTCCGGCACCTCCACAAACCCCCGGTAACCGCGACAAACTCCGACGAAGCCTCGCTCCAACACCCTGCCCTCCATTCATCTCCTCCCCCAGCATCCCCACGGTACCACTAAACTCCACCGGCCTCCGATGGTCGCCGACGTCGCGGCAACGTCGTCGCCACCCTTCCATGCGCCGCACCGCCGCCGTGACCGGCGTCACGCGTATAGCCCCACAGCTTCCCCCTAGCTACCATCGCGTTGCCATGCTTCTTGCCGCCCTGTCTGCCGATCGTCGCCGCGGCCAGCACCACCACATCCACCACCGTCGACCCGACCGCCTGACGCAGCCTCAGCTGCCGGGAGTAATATGCCAGTCTTCTACTAGGTTGGTTGGTTGGTACGTCTAATTATAGTCTTATGGAAAAGCAAGCTTGGCAGTGCTCATCATCTTTATTTGTTTGGTCCATTTGTCGATGATACCCTTAAAGAGGGTGTTTGTTTATTTTGCCTCGTATCTTGATTGAATTAGGTTTGGTCTGCCACGCCAAAAATATTTTGGTGGGCTACTCTTATTATTTTGCTCCTTCATTTGGTAATGGTTCCACCATTTTCTGTTTCAGAGACAGCTCCATCTCCACCAGCTCCTTATTGCAGTCCAGCGGTATATTTGTACTGCCGACCGACTCAGCCCCTACTTCAACATAAATTTATTTGATTCGAAACGAATAAATTTATTTTAAAAAAGTAATAATAAATAAATAAATAGATCATAAATCATCTTGCTTCATCTCTCTTCTTGTCGTTATTTATTTTGTGTTCGAAATGGGAATATTTGGTTTGAAATGGGTTTCTTCTTTGAATGCATGTATTTTCCTTCTTCGGCTCTCCCTCAGCATCGCCGGAGAGGCCGCCGTGGTGGCGGTGGACGTGCACGCTGCCAAAGGCCTCCTGAGCTCCGGCCACCGATACTTGGACGTCAGGTATATTCTTAACTAATTCTATCTGTTCGTCTTTTTGTTTGTTAAATCATTGTATGGTTAATTTGTTGTTGTTTTTTATTGATTTTCTTGTGTATTTATTTTTACAATAAGGACTGCGGAGGAATTCAAGAAAGGTCACTTGGAGAACTCCCTCAACGTTCCTTTCATGTTCTTCACCCCTCAAGGCAATTATTATCCATCAAGTTTTTTTTCTTTTTTGGCTTCATATTTTTGTGTAATGACAAATAATTAATGACAAAATGAAATGAAATTATCAGGGAGAGTGAAGAACCCAGAATTTGTGGAGCAGGTTTCTGAGATTTCCAAAAAAGAGGATCTCATCCTTGTGGTGATTATACTTCTTTATTATTTGTGTTGCTTCTTCTACTTCTTTTTTTTTGAGATTTTTTTATCAATTGTTTCTGTTCCTTTTAGACGTGATGGGATGCCAACGTGGAGTGAGATCGCTGCAAGCAAGTGCGGATCTTCTCAATGCGGTATTGTAGATTCTTGCAATCTAACCACTATGAATTATTCTTAACCACAAAAAAGGGAGAAGAAAAAAAGACAGAGACAAATTATGATATTGTTTACGGGTGTTTTCTCACCACGCGCTCGTTGACCTACGTCTGGATGGTCAACGTGATCATGGGGTCGAAGAGATCCCTTGGTCACGCCAAGCTCACGTGCTCTTGGCGTGGGTAGGCGAAGGATCCGTGGGCTGAGTAGACGCTTCTTGGCAGAGCGTCGGTCTTCGGTCGACGTGAAGACGAGGGGAAGCCTCGGTTCCAGGTCGGGTGCTCAGCCTTGGCTGGACGAGCGTCGAGGGGTAGCCTTGGCGCCTTGTATGCTCCCTGGTCCTAAGTGACGTCGGCTCGCTCTGATAATGCGTGGGACCGTTCCGCTTCGAGGGGTAGCCTTGGCGCCTCGGTTCAGCTCCTTTCTGGACAGACGAGAAAGCTCGTCGGGGGGGACCTTGGTTCCGGCCAAGTCCCCTCCGATGCTTAAGTCAGATCAAGGTCTGATGAGTGCCCGGCGGGGTAGGTATGACTCGAGAGGAGATCGATACGTAGACCCTCGATCCGAACAGAAGAAGGGAAATTATGGCGAAAGCAAAGTCGTTGATGGTGTACCTCAGATTTTGATACCTCGGATTCCTTCTCGCTCCCGGTTTCCCCTGCCATCCCCTTATCGGGTCCGGGCCACGATTGCCCCAAATCCACGTCCTTCGTCTGCCTCCACTCACGCCCCCGCGATCTGCCTCCTTCAAATCGCCTACGTGTGTCGTAGGGAGCATTGATTAACGGACCCCTTAATGGTCATTAAGGGCCGCGGATTCAGGGGAACAGCTGTCCCTGGGGAGCACGAGTTGATCATGCGTCCCCTGGGCTAGGCCGGTCTGGCTTCGGGTTTTATCCGTGGGCCTCATCTGGCGGGCCTGATCTCACTCGTGGGCTTCCCGTTCTTGGCTGGGTCTCGGGGCTCTGTTTCTTCGGCTTCTCCTAAATAGTCGTATCAATTGCCTCATCGTCCGAGCCGTTCGGGTTCACCCGGTTCGGTTCAGGCGATGTGACTATTGGGGATTTGACAGGCACATCAGTCGAGGCCAACCCATTAAATGGGGGTCATCATGACACGGTCCATTCGAACTCCTCTTGGTGTGGGATTCGAAGCGTCGTCGGCCTCCAGATTCTGCCGCGTGGTCCGATGCGATCGTCTTCGTGACGCGAGGGATGGTTTTGGGGTGATGATATAAAAGGAAGCTGTCGCCCATCATGGGAGGGTTTTGGCTTCTCCGATCGTCATCCCTCTTTCTCTTCCTCCCTTGGTCCTGCTCAAGCTCTGCCTCATGTCGTCCTCTTCAGCCACTGGTTCGGGTCGGGCTAAGGAGGCTGCCGACCCCGGCACGGCTCGTGGATCTGATACTGTGGTGCGCCGTCATGGGGGAGAGCTCTCGGGGGTGCCTCCTGAGGTATTGGAGTGGCCCTCGTTGGTTTGCGCCACCTTAATCAGGGATCTGCGCACCAGCTATCTTCTTCCCCCGTGCTCCGCCCAATTTATATTTAAAATTGATAAAAATGACTACAACTACAACCGTAGCACAGTGGTGTGGGGGCGTTGTCATGTTACCTTGAGGATCCAGGATCAACCCTTCTTGGTTGCAATGGATTTTTAAGTGTTTTTATAAAATAACATCACTCTTTTCATTCGGTACCCGACCCGAACCCGACCCACAGAACAAACCAGGTCAGGTACGGGTGACCCGGTTTGCACCCGGGTGGGGTACGGGTTCCCGAACCTTGGCCCGGATAACATCACTCTTTTCATTCGGTACCCGACCTGAACCCGACCCACAGAACAAACCGGGTCATGTACGGGTGACCCAGTTTGCACCCGGGTCGGGTACGGGTTCCCGAACCTTGACCTGGATTTATTCTGGGTCGGGTTCGGGTTTACCCCTATCCGAGTCGGGTCAAATCTGAGCCGACCCAAACCCGACCCATTTGTCAACTTCCGGGATTAAATTCGGAGTAGTAACTCCGATTTAAAACTTGATGCAGGTCCGTGTGCGTAAATAAATTTGAGAATTTAGTTTACGTGCCTAAGGAAAATGTTTCCTCACTTTCTGCAAGTAAATCTTTAAGTTGAAAGATTGGTGCAGAAAGAAGAATAGTGAAGTGCAATCATGTTGGACGAGAACGGTTTTTCATCCTAATTCCTTTAAAACGGATTAGTTGAAACCGTCTCGCCAACAGATGTGTACAGATCTACTCGGACCAAAGCCGATGTAAAACGCTTAAGTTGACCATGAAAATTGGAGCATTCACTTATAAGTTCGTTTTTCTAAATATGATTTAGACAGACTGACTTATATGAATTAGCCAGATAGTTTTCAAGGTCAGTGGGAGCGTATAAATTACATGCGAATCATCAAAGGGATGGAACATACATTTTGACAAAGTAATCAAAAGGTTTGATACTTTATCAAGAATAGATATGAGCCATTTAAAATGACCATTAACAAACTTAAATGATTATCGTAAGGTACGATAAACTGGATAAGATCCAAGTAAAATAAAATATTATGGATTCCGACAGACCAAATGAATTATTTGAATGAGATTCAAATGGTTGGTCTGACATGAACATAGAAACCCCTTAAGTCTATAAAGTAGACGGTTTTAGCAGATCCACTCACGAAGGCTCTATCACATGACGTCGGGAAAACTTATGTGTAAAACGATATTAGATATCGAGATAAATGGGCCTGAGTGCAAGTGGGAGATGTAGGAATATTATGCCCTCGAGGCCATTTATTCCTGTGTGGATAGCACAAACATCTTGTTCGAAATAACAGTAAGCTGTTTGGTAATAATTTATCTAAGTTATATTGTAATGTAGTCAACATTAGATATCAACTTAGGTAAAGTCCTGAGACTTTATGCAAGGACAAACGGGTATCAAGATGAGTATCTCGATCATGGAGAAACGTTAACCGTCTGTAGCATAAGTCTAAAATGGTTCGTGGCCGTAGATGTTCCGTGTCACGCCCCGCTTCCCAAAAATGTGGAGGCGAGACGTGAGAAGGTCCGCACAAACTTGAAGCTGTGAAGCTCCAAGTCTGATAAGCGTATATAAACACTTATTATGGCAAGTCCTTGCAAATGCGATACGAAACAAAGATAACAATAAGAAAATGAGACAATAAGCAATTTATTGAATCCCTGAATATCCATAAATAAATTACAATATCACAGAAAAGCCACCAGGCTCAAAAGGGAAAAGCTAAGGCCCAACATGGCCAACAGAGTATAACTTACATACAAAGGTGCCACGCACCAAAGACTAACAGCAAACCTAAAAAGGAAGTGAGCACGAGCGGTCTTCAAGACAGGCCCCTGGTGTCCACTCACCACCACAGCAAACATCAGCAACACCGTATCCCCTGCAACAAAGCTCTGGCTCTGGGTCTAACATGTGACACCCAAAAGAGAGAGGGGCACATGTCAGCAAGTCTGGAAAGACTTGTGCAAGGAAACTGAAAGTAACTAACAACCTAGCAATTATAATATTAAGCAATGACATGGCAGTTAAGTATGATGCAACAATTTAAAAGAGAGACAAGCATGCACGATGTAGCAAAAGCTACCAATTCACTAATCACTTATCATTTAACACGTATCACTTAGTGCATAGAGAGTCCACCTGCTGGCCAGCTCGTGGCTCAGTCCGCTTATCTCTATCACTATTAATAACACTTATCACTTTTTACTTAGTACTTATTACTTATCACTTAGTGCATAGAGAGTCCACCTGCTGGCCGGAGTGGCGGATCAGGCCAACTCGGGCTCAGTCCGCTTATCTCTATCACTATCAATCACTTAAACACTAGAGAGTCCACTTGCTGGCCGGAAAGGCGGATCAGGCCAACTCGGGCTCAGTCCGCTTATCTCTTACCCCACCCACATGTGACGAGCGTTGTGGTTAGCAACTCATTATGCTCGCTTCTGGTCACGAGCCAGGAAAATAAGTGTGTGTTTGGCATAGGGGTGCACCTAGCCGGTATCCGAGCGTTGGGGTTAGCAACTACAGGGCTCGCTTCTGGAACACGAGCCAGGAAACATGGTATTGTAGCGTGTGCTACGCAATCACGATAAATAATCACTATGCAATGCCATGAACAGATAATTGCATACCGTTAATGGAATTTAAACGTGACAGGCAAAATGCAATGCAATGAACATATTCGCGTACCGTTAATTTAAAGTAAATGTGACATATGAGCATGATGAGGGTGACGGACCAAGCTTCGTTGTCAAGCTAGGTCAATTGCGTCTAAACGGCTATCCTTTCACCGTTTAGTCTCTTTTACGCTAAAGCAAGGTAAATGGCCTAAGACATGGCCCAATTTAAGAGTTGCAAGTTTCACTTGCCTATCACCGGGGACGACGGTTACGAAGGTTCGTTTCCACGGATGCTAGCCTACGGGGAATCGCTGTTATGGGGAACAATCATCAAAACACAAGTATTTTATTAGGGTTTCATAAAAATTACAATAGGATATGAAAACAACGGTAGATCGATTTCTTACCGAGAGGAGGCGGAAGAAACACTCCGGGGAACCCTAGGACCAGATCTGGAAGCTAATGGAGAAGTTTGAGGAAACTAGGGTTTTGGGGGATTTTGGGGATTTGATGGATTTTGGTGAGATTTTGGGGAAGATGAGTGGTAGATTGAGTGAATGGATGGATTGGATGATGGATTTAGGGCTTGGAATGAAGGATTGAAGCTTGGAGGAAGATGGGGGCTCAAAGGGGAAGATTTTAGGGTTTAGAGTCGAGTGGAAGAAGATGAAATCGTTTGGGTTGGGTATAAATAGGCTAGGCTGGCGGCTGCCCAGAAATTAGGGTTTTAACACTGGTTAGTCGGTCAAAGAACAACCACTGACCGACTAGTTTGGCAACTAGTCGGTCGGTCGACCAACGCAGACCGACTAAGTGCAAACAGTAACTCCTGAACGAAAATAGGATTTAGAGTTAGTCGGTCCATGAACAATTACTGACCGACTAGTTTAGCATCTAGTCGGTCGATGAACGTTCTTAGACCGACTAAGAGTAAACAGTAACTCCTGAGAAATTTAGAAAGCTAACTAGTCGGTCCAAGAAGGATTGCCGACCAACTGGATCGACATCTAGTCGGTCGGTGCCCCTTCTTATACCGGCTAATGAACACCAAAAGTTCCGATACGGAGCGCGGGGCCCCGGGATCGATTCCTAAGACTCCTAGGCTTGATCTAATAGTAAGATACGACCGTTATGAAGCCCGTCACGAATGACATACTTCGAAATCGACGATCCTAAGGAAGAAACGAGAAAATACGACGAATCGATCGAAAATGAAAGCTATGGCGACGAAACCACACATCCAAGGAGAAAAATCCACCAAGCACATATTATAATATAAATAATCCAATTACACGAAAACCAGTCGTTACATTCCGAGACAAGGATATCGAAACATCGGATAGACCATTGTGTTTTAGTCTTCACCGTTTAGCGGTGGCGATGATCTCATGATCGCTTGACTTGGCGAAGTCGAAGACGAGACACATGTGCTCATTAAAATGAGTTCACTGAACGATCCACAAGAGTTATCATATGGTTATATTGACCAATCTGTCAGTGATAACTCTGAGTGATGATAGGATAGTTGGTCTTTTGACTTGAGGTCATTTTGACAAACCTGTGTGTGAACGGTGCCACTTAGATCAACTGACCTAGCTTCGAGGCAAGGCCTGTCGAAAGGTCTTTTGATTGGGTGTCACTTGAAACGTACGAGGCAAGTAATGACCAAGAGAGGATTCGTCTCTCCCGGTCAATGGGAGTTAGTGTCGTAGAGTTAGTTCGGTCTTTAGTAAAAACTCTGCGCAGAGTATGTTGGAAGAAGTCCAACATTTATTGACTAAAGATTGATCCAAACTAACCGGAGTCAAGTTATTGGGGTTGACAGTTTTGACCGTACCCTAGACTTGATCTACACGACACAGTTTAGACGAAGAGACTATAACTACAGAAATCATCACTGACACGGTCAGGGTGGTCCCGACAATTCTCATGTTGATGAGCTAACCACATTATGATGATGCTGAAACAGGGACGACAGCCACTGCTCGTGGTCTTTGTCGTATAGGGCTTCGAGCCCAACCTGTAGTAGGGTCAGGCCGTAGGGTCACACAAAGAGTGCGACCTTCGTCTAGTAATAGGTAGAAATTAGTTAGGGAGAATATTTTTCATTTTTGATGCAAGGGATGAAATAATTGCATTTGATGCAATATGATAATTTAAGCTTAGATATGGACTATTTTGCATTTGATGCAAAAGCGATTAAATGTGTATTAAATTGTTTAATACAATATTTAATAATATAAACGCAAGAAAAACTCACGGGTAAGACGGGAATGTCCCGGTCTACGCCCAGGTTCAAACGGCGTCCAAATCAGACACCAGATGCTCAAGTGAGAGCCAAAACAGCTCATTAGATCAGATCGGGTCAGACCAGACTGACCCAGGCCAGACTGGGTCTAGCCTGGGCGCCTGGCCGGACCCAGGCACAACCCAGAGGCAGAACCCGGCCCGCCCGCTTAATAGCGGGCGGAGCCCGCGCCAAAAGGCGGGCTGCAGCCCCGCCCGCTATCTGAAGCGGGTGTGGCCCGCCCGCTTCATGCGGGCGGGACCCACCCCGCGCCTGGCAGGCGCGTGCTCAGCACACGCCCGCAGGCGCGTGCTCAGCACGTGCCTTGCCTGGGCGAGCGTGTGCGCGGGGCCCACTCTGTGGGCCCCCACAGCCTGGGTTTCCGTGACCTAGTTTCTTTTGAATGACGGCTCAGTTTTTTGCGAAAAACTAGCCTAGGGCTGATCTTTGGACACTCAATTGGAGGGTCAAACGAACTCCAATTGACAAACGGTTTTTTCCTATGCGTTCACCGTTGAACGCTTGTCGTATTGATAGGTTGTATCGATCTTGAAGCTCAACGGTGAGTGAGTTAAAATTCACGAAAGTTTACACTTTGTGAAGTGCAAACTAACTTGATTTTAATTAACCCAATTAATAGTCCCACATAGGGCTGTTGACGAACGAGCTTGAACGAGCTTGAACAGTGTGCTTGGTTTTGTTCATGAACAAAATCCATGTTCAAGCTCTGTTCGTTTACTAACCGAGCTCTAAAAGCATGTTCAAGCTTGTTTGTTAAGCTTACCGAACGAACGTAAATGAACATAAACGAACGTAAACCGAGCTTACCAAACGAACGTTCTGTTCATTAACAAGACTTATCGAGCTTGTTTGTGAACATGTTCGGGAACGTGTTAACGAACACACAATCAATCTTGTTCATGAACAGATTTGCAAACAAACGAACGAACAATGGCAATGGACCAAAAGAGAGCTGGGAGCCTGCGAGTCTAGGAGTGGGAAGCTGGGAAGTTGAAGAGGTGGATGTGTTTAATTCAATTTGAAGAGGTGAGTGTTTAATTTTAATTTTAGTTCACTCAAGCCCTTGTTCACGAACACTTAACGAGCTTATTCACGAACATCACTTAATGAGGTTGTTCACGAACACTTAACGAGCTTGTTCACAAACATCACTTAACGAGCTTGTTCACGAACACTTAACGAGCTTGTTCATGAACACTTAGCGAGCTTGTTCATGAACATAAATAAACGAACATAGTTATGTTCAAGCTCTGTTCGTTTACTAACCGAGCTCTAAAAATCTGTTCAAGCTTGTTCATTAAGCTTCCCGAACGAACGTAAACGAACATGTACCGAGCTTGTTCACGAGTAGTTCGTCGAACGTTCTGTTCGTCAACAGCCCTAGTCCCACATCGGATTTTGAGAAAAGGGGAGAGTCCACCGCCTATATAAATAGGGGTCTCCCCCCTTTCTCAAAACTCGTCCCAAGCTCTAGATCTGAGCGGCTCTCGTAAATGTTGGAGCACGCTCGGATCTAAGCTTAAATTAATATTTCTCTTCTCCCTAAATTTCTGCCTTACTCCTGCGGGCTCTAGCAAAGCCGCAAAAGAGTTTGGATTCTGGATCCGAAATCTAGGCGGAGGTTTCACTCGCGTGAAACTTTCTTCGGCGCGTGGTTGGCTCGGCGGCACGGGGATTGATCGCCTCGGGATGCGGAGCAGTTCGGGGAGCGGTTCGGGGAGCGGCTCGGCGTGGGACGGGAGCAGCTCGGAAGACGGCGCGGAACATCTCGCCTGCTCCAGGGCTGAGATTCCGGGTATGTGGTTAAAGTATTTTATTAGCATTAGTTTAGTTTAATCGCAGTAGGCTAGATCCTTCTTGGGATGGTCAGATCCATCCCAAGTCGGCATAGATCTTGGCATAGGGTCTTGGACCTTAGGGCTAAGTTAAAAAATGTTTTAACTGCATGTTAATTAGTTAACATAGTTTTTCTTCCGCTGCTATTGTTTTTCCTGTCTATGTTCCGTCCGACTTAGGACGGGACTAGAGTTTTTGTGCCCTAAGGGACCGCGAATTTCCCTTCAGTGGTATCAGAGCCTAGGTTTGCGTAGTCGATCTAGGTACTGCGATTTCATTAAACTTCTTAATGCTTTTTAAATACTTTTAAATTTTTTAAAGTTATTACATAATTTTAAAAATGTTTTTGAAGTTCAAAAGTCTATGTGATAAATTTTTTGAACATGAAAATTTTTAAAATGACGTTTTAAAATTTATGTGATAATTTTAAAACTAATTTTAAATATTTAAAAGTTTAAATTTATTTTGGATGCCTAAAAAATTTTTATATGATAAATTTTTTTTAAGCATGGAAATTTTAAAATGGTGTTTTTAAATTTATGTGATAAATTTTAAAATTGATTTTAAGGCTTTAAATTTATGCGATAAATTTAAAATATTTCAGATGTTTAAAAATTGTATATGATAAATTTTTGAACATGGAAAATTTTTAAATTAATGTTTTAAATTTATAAGATATTTTTAAAACTGATTTTAAAAGCCTAAAAATTGTTTATGCGATAAACTTAGTTTATTTAATTGTTAAATAGATATACACTTTCATTTTATGTTGATAAAATTAGTGTAGCTTTATTTTAATGGCTTGTTAATCTTGTCCCTTATTTGATAACACAAGACAACCTTTTAGGTTAGCCATTAAAAATGATTAAAATTTATTACTTGAATTTTAATGACATGCCATGTTTTAATAAATCATTAACAACAATATTAAGACCTAATTCCTGATTAGGGTAGTCCTTTAAATGAATTTTCAATTCTAATTGTTTTAATTAATTTTCATTAAAGGACTTCGCTTCTAGCGTTGTTAATAAAATTTATTAAAATCCTGATAACGATTAGGATAGCACGTGAACCTTATAGTTGATAAGGACTTAATAAAAGTTATTAAACAAATCCTAAAATTTTGAATTTAAGGATTCAACTAGTTGATAGGATTAATTAGTTGTTAATAAAAGCTGTTTAGTCTATGGCATACATACAAAAATGACAAGCTTCATTCAATGGACCATGATCCAGTCAATGTGCTTGGCTAAGAGTTCTGGGTCAACCCTTGCTAGTCCAAGGGGTAGTGATCCTGGCTTAGTCAATTCCCTCGCTGAGTTCCGCTGGACCGCAATGTCGCGAATCATGATTGTATGACACCCTGGACTATATCTAAGTCAAATACGTTAATGATCTTTTTCAAGATTAACCGTAGCCATCCTTGTTTTAGGGGTTAGCAACTATAGGGTCCGTGTTACAGTTGTTGAGATACACTCAAGCTGTGACATGGCAACCCTGTAGAAACCAACTCCTTAAGTACATAAGATGAAATCTTGACTGACCCTAACCGTCATCTCGTACCCCGAGCATCGGCGTAAGTTAAGTCAACGATGTAGTCTGACTTGATGTAAGTCTAAGACCTGACCCAAACCAACGTGTCGTGCATACACCGAGCTGCGGGGCAAGTCAGGCTAGACACGAAAACAAGGGTCCGACTAGACTAGACATGGTGATTTGGATGAGCACACTCATGATCACGAATGGCTAGGGGCAAAAACCGATTAAGAGAGTCATATCTGATATGATCGATGAAGAGTCATCTTCCGATCGTAGAGTCAATCAACTTGTTAAGCTACACTCAAGGTTGTTTAGACTCAAGGTGATTGGAACTCTTACCCATTAATTTTAATTCGATTAAATCGTTCGTTATTAAGCTTTAAAACGTTCGTAAAAATAGTGGGAGGATATAGATAGATAAAAGCCAATCTACTTATATTTAATATTGAACATATGCTAAAACTAGGGCAAGACTATGTTTACCGAAAGAATCAATTGATAATATTGGAATTAGTTAACTGGTCAATAAGTTGATTAATTGAATATCGAGTTAAATTCTAATTGATAGAATTAAAACTATATTCTCGTTGACATTAAATGACCTTCTAAAGAACAGACTTAAGAAATATGATTTCATTAAGTTCTGGGTCCAACAAATAAATTAAAGCTACATGTCACTCGTCTCTATATGAGGCAGCTTGAACATATAGGACATTCAAAGTATGTTTCTCCCTACAACTTGTCGAGCTACCCCCAAGGTTGTATGGACAAACAATTTTGATCCGCAAAGTTCGAAAATTCGATCAAACCGTTTTAGTCGAATACGAGTGCATGAGCGATGCAAGACTATGTATCCCAACCGGATCTTGAGACAAGCAACTTCTTGAGCTACACTCAAGATTGCAAAGCTCAAGCGTTTGGATACATAAGTTCCTTGCATAGCTATTTATTTATGTTGATATCTAAATGTGATTTAGAAAGGGAAGAAGGCACTTCGGAAAGTCAATTGAGAAAGTTAGTTTAATTTATCATTAGTAGAGGCATAAGTAGGAGGAAATGAAAACGTGACATATTTTGATGTCACATTTCGGAATAAGTTGTTATACAAAAGACGTTTAACACATTTTGACGAATGTCGTCACATTGCTTCTGAAGTACTGTTTTGTGTTAAGTAATTTGTAAATAACTATATATATATTAAATTTTAATATATACATACACAAGATAGTAGCAAACTTATATGGTAAAATAAGACTAGGCCGTATCTAGAGATTAAGCTTCACAAGTCACATAAAGAGGGGTCTGACCTCTCGTATTATGAAGTCTACGGACACTTGTGAGTCTTAGCCTCTTAGATACAAAGGCCGAAACCCATCTATAAGACAGTGGGAGAATGAGTTGTCGAACTCAGTCTCGTACATACTGATGTACCTGAGTCTATCTTTTAACAAAATAAGTTATTCGTATATTTTATTAAGACACGTGTTCTTGATGAAACGCAAGTCTAATAAAATAAAGAACGAAATGACTAAAGTATTTAAACTGATTCGATTAGATCGAATGGTCAAATACTTAGCTACATAAAATCTTGTGTAATTAAAAGAAAATGTAATTTTCTCTCAGGTCAAGTCTGTTAAACACATCAGTGTGTTAAAAGGTATGAATCACACCTAGTTAGACTTGGTGCGATCCATAACAAGTGACTCTGAGTTAACTCATCCCTCTAGGTTAAATCCCATATAGTAATGCCTAGGTTTTAATAATGTTCTATGAGTACATTATCAATAATATATTCAATAAATCAATTGTAAGGAAGTAGTATAATTACTCGGAGTTCGTGGGACGAATTGTCGAGTTAGACATCATTACTGATGATGACTTAGTCAACTTCCGGGATTAAATTCGGAGTAGTAACTCCGATTTAAAACTTGATGCAGGTCCGTGTGCGTAAATAAATTTGAGAATTTAGTTTACGTGCCTAAGGAAAATGTTTCCTCACTTTCTGCAAGTAAATCTTTAAGTTGAAAGATTGGTGCAGAAAGAAGAATAGTGAAGTGCAATCATGTTGGACGAGAACGGTTTTTCATCCTAATTCCTTTAAAACGGATTAGTTGAAACCGTCTCGCCAACAGATGTGTACAGATCTACTCGGACCAAAGCCGATGTAAAACGCTTAAGTTGACCATGAAAATTAGAGCATTCACTTATAAGTTTGTTTTTCTAAATATGATTTAGACAGACTGACTTATATGAATTAGCCAGATAGTTTTCAAGGTCAGTGGGAGCGTATAAATTACATGCGAATCATCAAAGGGATGGAACATACATTTTGACAAAGTAATCAAAAGGTTTGATACTTTATCAAGAATAAATATGAGCCATTTAAAATGACCATTAACAAACTTAAATGATTATCGTAAGGTACGATAAACTGGATAAGATCCAAGTAAAATAAAATATTATGGATTCCGACAGACCAAATGAATTATTTGAATCAGATTCAAATGGTTGGTCTGACATGAACATAGAAACCCCTTAAATCTATAAAGTAGACGGTTTTAGCAGATCCACTCACGAAGGCTCTATCACATGAAGTCGGGAAAACTTATGTGTAAAACGATATTAGATATCGAGATAAATGGGCCTGAGTGCAAGTGGGAGATGTAGGAATATTATGCCCTCGAGGCCATTTATTCCTGTGTGAATAGCACAAACATCTTGTTCGAAATAACAGTAAGCTGTTTGGTAATAATTTATCTAAGTTATATTGTAATGTAGTCAACATTAGATATCAACTTAGGTAAAGTCCTGAGACTTTATGCAAGGCCAAACGGGTATCAAGATGAGTATCTCGATCATGGAGAAACGTTTGACCGTCTGTAGCATAAGTCTAAAATGGTTCGTGGTCGTAGATGTTCCGAGACAAGGATATCGAAACATCGGATAGACCATTGTGTCTTAGTCTTCACCGTTTAGCGGTGGCGATGATCTCATGATCGCTTGACTTGGCGAAGTCGAAGATGAGACACATGTGCTCATTAGAATGAGTTCACTGAACGATCCACAAGAGTTATCATATGGTTATATTGACCAATCTGTCAGTGCTAACTCTGAGTGATGATAGGATAGTTGGTCTTTTGACTTGAGGTCATTTTGACAAACCTGTGCGTGGACGGTGTCACTTAGATCAACTGACCTAGCTTCGAGGCAAGGCCTGTCGAAAGGTCTTTTGATTGGGTGTCACTTGAAACGTACGAGGCAAGTAATGACCAAGAGAGGATTCGTCTCTCCCGGTCAATGGGAGTTAGTGTCGTAGAGTTAGTTCGGTCTTTAGTAAAAACTCTGCGCAGAGTATGTTGGAAGAAGTCCAACATTTATTGACTAAAGATTGATCCAAACTAACCGGAGTCAAGTTATTGGGGTTGACAGTTTTGACCGTACCCTAGACTTGATCTACACGACACAGTTTAGACGAAGAGACTATAACTACAGAAATCATCACTGACACGGTCAGGGTGGTCCCGACAATTCTCATGTTGATGAGCTAACCACATTATGATGATGCTGAAACAGGGACGGCAACCACTGCTCGTGGTCTTTGTCGTATAGGGCTTCGAGCCCAACCTGTAGTAGGGTCAGGCCGTAGGGTCACACAAAGAGTGCGACCTTCGTCTAGTAATAGGTAGAAATTAGTTAGGGAGAATATTTTTCATTTTTGATGCAAGGGATGAAATAATTGCATTTGATGCAATATGATAATTTAAGCTTAGATATGGACTATTTTGCATTTGATGCAAAAGCGATTAAATGTGTATTAAATTGTTTAATACAATATTTAATAATATAAACGCAAGGAAAAGTTCACGGGTAAGACGGGAATGTCCCGGTCTACGCCCAGGTTCAAACGGCGTCCAAATCGGACACCAGATGCTCAAGTGAGAGCCAAAACAGCTCATTGGATCAGATCGGGTCAGACCAGACTGACCCAGGCCAGACTGGGTCTAGCCTGGGCGCCTGGCCGGACCCAGGCACAACCCAGAGGCGGAACCCGGCCCACCCGCTTAATAGCAGGCAGAGCCCGCGCCAAAAGGCAGGCTGCAGCCCCGCCCGCTTCTATATGGGCAGGGGCCCGCTATCTGAAGCGGGTGTGGCCCGCCCGCTTCATGCGGGCGGGACCCACCCCGCGCCTGGCAGGCGCGTGCTCAGTACGCGCCCGCAGGCACGTGCTGAGCCTGCGCCTTGCCTGGGAGAGCGCGCGTGCGGGGCCCACTCTGTGGGCCCCCACAGCCTGGGTTTCCGTGACCTAGTTTCTTTTGAATGACGGCTCAGTTTTTTGCGAAAAACTAGCCTAGGGCTGATCTTTGGACACTCAATTGGAGGGTCAAACGAACTCCGATTGACGAACGGTTTTTTCCTATGCGTTCACCGTTGAACGCTTGTCGTATTGATAGGTTGTATCGATCTTGAAGCTCAACGGTGAGTGAGTTAAAATTCACGAAAGTTTGCACTTTGTGAAGTGCAAACTAACTTGATTTTAATTAACCCAATTAATAGTCCCACATCGGATTTTGAGAAAAGGGGAGAGTCCGTCGCCTATATAAATAGGGGTCTCCCCCCTTTCTCAAAACTCGTCCCAAGCTCTAGATCTGAGCGGCTCTCGTAAATGTTGGAGCACGCTCGGATCTAAGCTTAAATTAATATTTCTCTTCTCCCTAAATTTCTGCCTTACTCCTGCGGGCTCTAGAAAAGCCGTAAAGGAGTTTGGATTCTGGATCCGAAATCTAGGCGGAGGTT
Organism: Scilla litardierei; assembly: GCA_030789695.1. Lineage (NCBI taxonomy): Eukaryota > Viridiplantae > Streptophyta > Magnoliopsida > Asparagales > Asparagaceae > Scilla > Scilla litardierei. Next base: position 17,290 of record JAULAV010004528.1, read on the forward strand.
TCACTCGTGTGAAACTTTCTTCAGAGCGTGGTTGGCTCGGCGGCACGGGGATTGATCGCCTCGGGATGCGGAGCGGTTCGAGGAGCGGTTCGGGGAGCGGTTCAAGGAGCGGCTCGGCGTGGGACGGGAGCAGCTCGGAAGACGGCGCGGAACATCTCGCCTGCTCCAGGGCTGAGATTTCGGGTATGTGGTTAAAGTATTTTATTAGCATTAGTTTAGTTTAATCGCAGTAGGCTAGATCCTTCTTGGGATGGTCAGATCCATCCCAAGTCGGCATAGATTTTGGCATAGGGTCTTGGACCTTAGGGCTAAGTTAAAAATGTTTTAACTGCATGTTAATTAGTTAACATAGTTTTTCTTCCGTTGCTATTGTTTTTCATGTCTATGTTCCGTCCGACTTAGGACGAGACAAGAGTTTTTGTGCCCTACGGGACCGTGAATTCCCTTCACCTTTGCCCTCTCCGCCGTCTCCGGCACCTCCACAAACCCCCGGTAACCGCGACAAACTCCGACGAAGCCTCGCTCCAACACCCTGCCCTCCATTCATCTCCTCCCCCAGCATCCCCACGGTACCACTGAACTCCACCGGCCTCCGATGGTCGCCGACGTCGCGGCAACGTCGTCGCCACCCTTCCATGCGCCGCACCGCCGCCGTGACCGGCGTCACGCGTATAGCCCCACAGCTTCCCCCTAGCTTCCATCGTGTTGCCATGCTTCTTGCCGCCCTGTCTGCCGATCGTCACCGCGGCCAGCACCACCACATCCACCACCGTCGACCCGACCGCCTGACGCAGCCTCAGCTGCCGGGAGTAATATGCCAGTCTTCTACTAGGTTGGTTGGTCGGTACGTCTAATTATAGTCTTATGGAAAAGCAAGCTTGGCAGTGCTCATCATCTTTATTTGTTTGGTCCATTTGTCGATGATACCCTTAAAGAGGGTGTTTGTTTATTTTGCCTCGTATCTTGATTGAATTAGGTTTGGTCTGCCATGCCAAAAATATTTTGGTGGGCTACTCTTATTATTTTGCTCCTTCATTTGGTAATGGTTCCACCATTTTCTGTTTCAGAGACAGCTCCATCTCCACCAGCTCCTTATTGCAGTCCAGCGGTATATTTGTACTGCCGACCGACTCAGCCCCTACTTCAACATAAATTTATTTGATTCGAAACGAATAAATTTATTTTAAAAAAGTAATAATAAATAAATAAATAGATCATAAATCATCTTGCTTCATCTCTCTTCTTGTCGTTATTTATTTTGTGTTCGAAATGGGAATATTTGGTTTGAAATGGGTTTCTTCTTTGAATGCATGTATTTTCCTTCTTCGGCTCTCCCTCAGCATCGCCGGAGAGGCCGCCGTGGTGGCGGTGGACGTGCACGCTGCCAAAGGCCTCCTGAGCTCCGGCCACCGATACTTGGACGTCAGGTATATTCTTAACTAATTCTATCTGTTCGTCTTTTTGTTTGTTAAATCATTGTATGGTTAATTTGTTGTTGTTTTTTATTGATTTTCTTGTGTATTTATTTTTACAATAAGGACTGCGGAGGAATTCAAGAAAGGTCACTTGGAGAACTCCCTCAACGTTCCTTTCATGTTCTTCACCCCTCAAGGCAATTATTATCCATCAAGTTTTTTTTCTTTTTTGGCTTCATATTTTTGTGTAATGACAAATAATTAATGACAAAATGAAATGAAATTATCAGGGAGAGTGAAGAACCCAGAATTTGTGGAGCAGGTTTCTGAGATTTCCAAAAAAGAGGATCTCATCCTTGTGGTGATTATACTTCTTTATTATTTGTGTTGCTTCTTCTACTTCTTTTTTTTTTTTGAGATTTTTTTATCAATTGTTTCTGTTCCTTTTAGACGTGATGGGATGCCAACGTGGAGTGAGATCGCTGCAAGCAAGTGCGGATCTTCTCAATGCGGTATTGTAGATTCTTGCAATCTAACCACTATGAATTATTCTTAACCACAAAAAAGGGAGAAGAAAAAAAGACAGAGACAAATTATGATATTGTTTACGGGTGTTTTCTCACCACGCGCTCGTTGACCTACGTCTGGATGGTCAACGTGATCATGGGGTCGAAGAGATCCCTTGGTCACGCCAAGCTCACGTGCTCTTGGCGTGGGTAGGCGAAGGATCCGTGGGCTGAGTAGACGCTTCTTGGCAGAGCGTCGGTCTTCGGTCGACGTGAAGACGAGGGGAAGCCTCGGTTCCAGGTCGGGTGCTCAGCCTTGGCTGGACGAGCGTCGAGGGGTAGCCTTGGCGCCTTGTATGCTCCCTGGTCCTAAGTGACGTCGGCTCGCTCTGATAATGCGTGGGACCGTTCCGCTTCGAGGGGTAGCCTTGGCGCCTCGGTTCAGCTCCTTTCTGGACAGACGAGAAAGCTCGTCGGGGGGGACCTTGGTTCCGGCCAAGTCCCCTCCGATGCTTAAGTCAGATCAAGGTCTGATGAGTGCCCGGCGGGGTAGGTATGACTCGAGAGGAGATCGATACGTAGACCCTCGATCCGAACAGAAGAAGGGAAATTATGGCGAAAGCAAAGTCGTTGATGGTGTACCTCAGATTTTGATACCTCGGATTCCTTCTCGCTCCCGGTTTCCCCTGCCATCCCCTTATCGGGTCCGGGCCACGATTGCCCCAAATCCACGTCCTTCGTCTGCCTCCACTCACGCCCCCGCGATCTGCCTCCTTCAAATCGCCTACGTGTGTCGTAGGGAGCATTGATTAACGGACCCCTTAATGGTCATTAAGGGCCGCGGATTCAGGGGAACAGCTGTCCCTGGGGAGCACGAGTTGATCATACGTCCCCTGGGCTAGGCCGGTCTGGCTTCGGGTTTTATCCGTGGGCCTCATCTGGCGGGCCTGATCTCACTCGTGGGCTTCCCGTTCTTGGCTTGGTCTCGGGGCTCTGTTTCTTCGGCTTCTCCTAAATAGTCGTATCAATTGCCTCATCGTCCGAGCCGTTCGGGTTCACCCGGTTCGGTTCAGGCGATGTGACTATTGGGGATTTGACAGGCACATCAGTCGAGGCCAACCCATTAAATGGGGGTCATCATGACACGGTCCATTCGAACTCCTCTTGGTGTGGGATTCGAAGCGCCGTCGGCCTCCAGATTCTGCCGCGTGGTCCGATGCGATCGTCTTCGTGACGCGAGGGATGGTTTTGGGGTGATGATATAAAAGGAAGCTGTCGCCCATCATGGGAGGGTTTTGGCTTCTCCGATCGTCATCCCTCTTTCTCTTCCTCCCTTGGTCCTGCTCAAGCTCTGCCTCATGTCGTCCTCTTCAGCCACTGGTTCGGGTCGGGCTAAGGAGGCTGCCGACCCCGGCACGGCTCGTGGATCTGATACTGTGGTGCGCCGTCATGGGGGAGAGCTCTCGGGGGTGCCTCCTGAGGTATTGGAGTGGCCCTCGTTGGTTTGCGCCACCTTAATCAGGGATCTGCGCACCAGCTATCTTCTTCCCCCGTGCTCCGCCCAATTTATATTTAAAATTGATAAAAATGACTACAACTACAACCGTAGCACAGTGGTGTGGGGGCGTTGTCATGTTACCTTGAGGATCCAGGATCAACCCTTCTTGGTTGCAATGGATTTTTAAGTGTTTTTATAAAATAACATCACTCTTTTCATTCGGTACCCGACCCGAACCCGACCCACAGAACAAACCAGGTCAGGTACGGGTGACCCGGTTTGCACCCGGGTGGGGTACGGGTTCCCGAACCTTGGCCCGGATAACATCACTCTTTTCATTCGGTACCCGACCTGAACCCGACCCACAGAACAAACCGGGTCATGTACGGGTGACCCAGTTTGCACCCGGGTCGGGTACGGGTTCCCGAACCTTGACCTGGATTTATTCCGGGTCGGGTTCGGGTTTACCCCTATCCGAGTCGGGTCAAATCTGAGCCGACCCAAACCCGACCCATTTGTCAACTTCCGGGATTAAATTCGGAGTAGTAACTCCGATTTAAAACTTGATGCAGGTCCGTGTGCGTAAATAAATTTGAGAATTTAGTTTACGTGCCTAAGGAAAATGTTTCCTCACTTTCTGCAAGTAAATCTTTAAGTTGAAAGATTGGTGCAGAAAGAAGAATAGTGAAGTGCAATCATGTTGGACGAGAACGGTTTTTCATCCTAATTCCTTTAAAACGGATTAGTTGAAACCGTCTCGCCAACAGATGTGTACAGATCTACTCGGACCAAAGCCGATGTAAAACGCTTAAGTTGACCATGAAAATTGGAGCATTCACTTATAAGTTCGTTTTTCTAAATATGATTTAGACAGACTGACTTATATGAATTAGCCAGATAGTTTTCAAGGTCAGTGGGAGCGTATAAATTACATGCGAATCATCAAAGGGATGGAACATACATTTTGACAAAGTAATCAAAAGGTTTGATACTTTATCAAGAATAGATATGAGCCATTTAAAATGACCATTAACAAACTTAAATGATTATCGTAAGGTACGATAAACTGGATAAGATCCAAGTAAAATAAAATATTATGGATTCCGACAGACCAAATGAATTATTTGAATGAGATTCAAATGGTTGGTCTGACATGAACATAGAAACCCCTTAAGTCTATAAAGTAGACGGTTTTAGCAGATCCACTCACGAAGGCTCTATCACATGACGTCGGGAAAACTTATGTGTAAAACGATATTAGATATCGAGATAAATGGGCCTGAGTGCAAGTGGGAGATGTAGGAATATTATGCCCTCGAGGCCATTTATTCCTGTGTGGATAGCACAAACATCTTGTTCGAAATAACAGTAAGCTGTTTGGTAATAATTTATCTAAGTTATATTGTAATGTAGTCAACATTAGATATCAACTTAGGTAAAGTCCTGAGACTTTATGCAAGGACAAACGGGTATCAAGATGAGTATCTCGATCATGGAGAAACGTTAACCGTCTGTAGCATAAGTCTAAAATGGTTCGTGGCCGTAGATGTTCCGTGTCACGCCCCGCTTCCCAAAAACGTGGAGGCGAGACGTGAGAAGGTCCGCACAAACTTGAAGCTGTGAAGCTCCAAGTCTGATAAGCGTATATAAACACTTATTATGGCAAGTCCTTACAAATGCGATACGAAACAAAGATAACAATAAGAAAATGAGACAATAAGCAATTTATTGAATCCCTGAATATCCATAAATAAATTACAATATCACAGAAAAGCCACCAGGCTCAAAAGGGAAAAGCTAAGGCCCAACATGGCCAACAGAGTATAACTTACATACAAAGGTGCCACGCACCAAAGACTAACAGCAAACCTAAAAAGGAAGTGAGCACGAGCGGTCTTCAAGACAGGCCCCTGGTGTCCACTCACCACCACAGCAAACATCAGCAACACCGTATCCCCTGCAACAAAGCTCTGGCTCTGGGTCTAACATGTGACACCCAAAAGAGAGAGGGGCACATGTCAGCAAGTCTGGAAAGACTTGTGCAAGGAAACTGAAAGTAACTAACAACCTAGCAATTATAATATTAAGCAATGACATGGCAGTTAAGTATGATGCAACAATTTAAAAGAGAGACAAGCATGCACGATGTAGCAAAAGCTACCAATTCACTAATCACTTATCATTTAACACGTATCACTTAGTGCATAGAGAGTCCACCTGCTGGCCAGCTCGTGGCTCAGTCCGCTTATCTCTATCACTATTAATAACACTTATCACTTTTTACTTAGTACTTATTACTTATCACTTAGTGCATAGAGAGTCCACCTGCTGGCCGGAGTGGCGGATCAGGCCAACTCGGGCTCAGTCCGCTTATCTCTATCACTATCAATCACTTAAACACTAGAGAGTCCACTTGCTGGCCGGAAAGGCGGATCAGGCCAACTCGGGCTCAGTCCGCTTATCTCTTACCCCACCCACATGTGACGAGCGTTGTGGTTAGCAACTCATTATGCTCGCTTCTGGTCACGAGCCAGGAAAATAAGTGTGTGTTTGGCATAGGGGTGCACCTAGCCGGTATCCGAGCGTTGGGGTTAGCAACTACAGGGCTCGCTTCTGGAACACGAGCCAGGAAACATGGTATTGTAGCGTGTGCTACGCAATCACGATAAATAATCACTATGCAATGCCATGAACAGATAATTGCATACCGTTAATGGAATTTAAACGTGACAGGCAAAATGCAATGCAATGAACATATTCGCGTACCGTTAATTTAAAGTAAATGTGACATATGAGCATGATGAGGGTGACGGACCAAGCTTCGTTGTCAAGCTAGGTCAATTGCGTCTAAACGGCTATCCTTTCACCGTTTAGTCTCTTTTACGCTAAAGCAAGGTAAATGGCCTAAGACATGGCCCAATTTAAGAGTTGCAAGTTTCACTTGCCTATCACCGGGGACGACGGTTACGAAGGTTCGTTTCCACGGATGCTAGCCTACGGGGAATCGCTGTTATGGGGAACAATCATCAAAACACAAGTATTTTATTAGGGTTTCATAAAAATTACAATAGGATATGAAAACAACGGTAGATCGATTTCTTACCGAGAGGAGGCGGAAGAAACACTCCGGGGAACCCTAGGACCAGATCTGGAAGCTAATGGAGAAGTTTGAGGAAACTAGGGTTTTGGGGGATTTTGGGGATTTGATGGATTTTGGTGAGATTTTGGGGAAGATGAGTGGTAGATTGAGTGAATGGATGGATTGGATGATGGATTTAGGGCTTGGAATGAAGGATTGAAGCTTGGAGGAAGATGGGGGCTCAAAGGGGAAGATTTTAGGGTTTAGAGTCGAGTGGAAGAAGATGAAATCGTTTGGGTTGGGTATAAATAGGCTAGGCTGGCGGCTGCCCAGAAATTAGGGTTTTAACACTGGTTAGTCGGTCAAAGAACAACCACTGATCGACTAGTTTGGCAACTAGTCGGTCGGTCGACCAACGCAGACCGACTAAGTGCAAACAGTAACTCCTGAACGAAAATAGGATTTAGAGTTAGTCGGTCCATGAACAATTACTGACCGACTAGTTTAGCATCTAGTCGGTCGATGAACGTTCTTAGACCGACTAAGAGTAAACAGTAACTCCTGAGAAATTTAGAAAGCTAACTAGTCGGTCCAAGAAGGATTGCCGACCGACTGGATCGACATCTAGTCGGTCGGTGCCCCTTCTTATACCGGCTAATGAGCACCAAAAGTTCCGATACGGAGCGCGGGGCCCCGGGATCGATTCCTAAGACTCCTAGGCTTGATCTAATAGTAAGATACGACCGTTATGAAGCCCGTCACGAATGACATACTTCGAAATCGACGATCCTAAGGAAGAAACGAGAAAATACGACGAATCGATCGAAAATGAAAGCTATGGCGACGAAACCACACATCCAAGGAGAAAAATCCACCAAGCACATATTATAATATAAATAATCCAATTACACGAAAACCAGTCGTTACATTCCGAGACAAGGATATCGAAACATCGGATAGACCATTGTGTTTTAGTCTTCACCGTTTAGCGGTGGCGATGATCTCATGATCGCTTGACTTGGCGAAGTCGAAGATGAGACACATGTGCTCATTAAAATGAGTTCACTGAACGATCCACAAGAGTTATCATATGGTTATATTGACCAATCTGTCAGTGATAACTCTGAGTGATGATAGGATAGTTGGTCTTTTGACTTGAGGTCATTTTGACAAACCTGTGTGTGAACGGTGCCACTTAGATCAACTGACCTAGCTTCGAGGCAAGGCCTGTCGAAAGGTCTTTTGATTGGGTGTCACTTGAAACGTACGAGGCAAGTAATGACCAAGAGAGGATTCGTCTCTCCCGGTCAATGGGAGTTAGTGTCGTAGAGTTAGTTCGGTCTTTAGTAAAAACTCTGCGCAGAGTATGTTGGAAGAAGTCCAACATTTATTGACTAAAGATTGATCCAAACTAACCGGAGTCAAGTTATTGGGGTTGACAGTTTTGACCGTACCCTAGACTTGATCTACACGACACAGTTTAGACGAAGAGACTATAACTACAGAAATCATCACTGACACGGTCAGGGTGGTCCCGACAATTCTCATGTTGATGAGCTAACCACATTATGATGATGCTGAAACAAGGACGACAGCCACTGCTCGTGGTCTTTGTCGTATAGGGCTTCGAGCCCAACCTGTAGTAGGGTCAGGCCGTAGGGTCACACAAAGAGTGCGACCTTCGTCTAGTAATAGGTAGAAATTAGTTAGGGAGAATATTTTTCATTTTTGATGCAAGGGATGAAATAATTGCATTTGATGCAATATGATAATTTAAGCTTAGATATGGACTATTTTGCATTTGATGCAAAAGCGATTAAATGTGTATTAAATTGTTTAATACAATATTTAATAATATAAACGCAAGAAAAAGCTCACGGGTAAGACGGGAATGTCCCGGTCTACGCCCAGGTTCAAACGGCGTCCAAATCAGACACCAGATGCTCAAGTGAGAGCCAAAACAGCTCATTAGATCAGATCGGGTCAGACCAGACTGACCCAGGCCAGACTGGGTCTAGCCTGGGCGCCTGGCCGGACCCAGGCACAACCCAGAGGCAGAACCCGGCCCGCCCGCTTAATAGCGGGCGGAGCCCGCGCCAAAAGGCGGGCTGCAGCCCCGCCCGCTATCTGAAGCGGGTGTGGCCCGCCCGCTTCATGCGGGCGGGACCCACCCCGCGCCTGGCAGGCGCGTGCTCAGCACACGCCCGCAGGCGCGTGCTCAGCACGTGCCTTGCCTGGGCGAGCGTGTGCGCGGGGCCCACTCTGTGGGCCCCCACAGCCTGGGTTTCCGTGACCTAGTTTCTTTTGAATGACGGCTCAGTTTTTTGCGAAAAACTAGCCTAGGGCTGATCTTTGGACACTCAATTGGAGGGTCAAACGAACTCCAATTGACAAACGGTTTTTTCCTATGCGTTCACCGTTGAACGCTTGTCGTATTGATAGGTTGTATCGATCTTGAAGCTCAACGGTGAGTGAGTTAAAATTCACGAAAGTTTACACTTTGTGAAGTGCAAACTAACTTGATTTTAATTAACCCAATTAATAGTCCCACATAGGGCTGTTGACGAACGAGCTTGAACGAGCTTGAACAGTGTGCTTGGTTTTGTTCATGAACAAAATCCATGTTCAAGCTCTGTTCGTTTACTAACCGAGCTCTAAAAGCATGTTCAAGCTTGTTTGTTAAGCTTACCGAACGAACGTAAATGAACATAAACGAACGTAAACCGAGCTTACCAAACGAACGTTCTGTTCATTAACAAGACTTATCGAGCTTGTTTGTGAACATGTTCGGGAACGTGTTAACGAACACACAATCAATCTTGTTCATGAACAGATTTGCAAACAAACGAACGAACAATGGCAATGGACCAAAAGAGAGCTGGGAGCCTGCGAGTCTAGGAGTGGGAAGCTGGGAAGTTGAAGAGGTGGATGTGTTTAATTCAATTTGAAGAGGTGAGTGTTTAATTTTAATTTTAGTTCACTCAAGCCCTTGTTCACGAACACTTAACGAGCTTATTCACGAACATCACTTAATGAGGTTGTTCACGAACACTTAACGAGCTTGTTCACAAACATCACTTAACGAGCTTGTTCACGAACACTTAACGAGCTTGTTCATGAACACTTAGCGAGCTTGTTCATGAACATAAATAAACGAACATAGTTATGTTCAAGCTCTGTTCGTTTACTAACCGAGCTCTAAAAATCTGTTCAAGCTTGTTCATTAAGCTTCCCGAACGAACGTAAACGAACATGTACCGAGCTTGTTCACGAGTAGTTCGTCGAACGTTCTGTTCGTCAACAGCCCTAGTCCCACATCGGATTTTGAGAAAAGGGGAGAGTCCACCGCCTATATAAATAGGGGTCTCCCCCCTTTCTCAAAACTCGTCCCAAGCTCTAGATCTGAGCGGCTCTCGTAAATGTTGGAGCACGCTCGGATCTAAGCTTAAATTAATATTTCTCTTCTCCCTAAATTTCTGCCTTACTCCTGCGGGCTCTAGCAAAGCCGCAAAAGAGTTTGGATTCTGGATCCGAAATCTAGGCGGAGGTTTCACTCGCGTGAAACTTTCTTCGGCGCGTGGTTGGCTCGGCGGCACGGGGATTGATCGCCTCGGGATGCGGAGCAGTTCGGGGAGCGGTTCGGGGAGCGGCTCGGCGTGGGACGGGAGCAGCTCGGAAGACGGCGCGGAACATCTCGCCTGCTCCAGGGCTGAGATTCCGGGTATGTGGTTAAAGTATTTTATTAGCATTAGTTTAGTTTAATCGCAGTAGGCTAGATCCTTCTTGGGATGGTCAGATCCATCCCAAGTCGGCATAGATCTTGGCATAGGGTCTTGGACCTTAGGGCTAAGTTAAAAAATGTTTTAACTGCATGTTAATTAGTTAACATAGTTTTTCTTCCGCTGCTATTGTTTTTCCTGTCTATGTTCCGTCCGACTTAGGACGGGACTAGAGTTTTTGTGCCCTAAGGGACCGCGAATTTCCCTTCAGTGGTATCAGAGCCTAGGTTTGCGTAGTCGATCTAGGTACTGCGATTTCATTAAACTTCTTAATGCTTTTTAAATACTTTTAAATTTTTTAAAGTTATTACATAATTTTAAAAATGTTTTTGAAGTTCAAAAGTCTATGTGATAAATTTTTTGAACATGAAAATTTTTAAAATGACGTTTTAAAATTTATGTGATAATTTTAAAACTAATTTTAAATATTTAAAAGTTTAAATTTATTTTGGATGCCTAAAAAATTTTTATATGATAAATTTTTTTTAAGCATGGAAATTTTAAAATGGTGTTTTTAAATTTATGTGATAAATTTTAAAATTGATTTTAAGGCTTTAAATTTATGCGATAAATTTAAAATATTTCAGATGTTTAAAAATTGTATATGATAAATTTTTGAACATGGAAAATTTTTAAATTAATGTTTTAAATTTATAAGATATTTTTAAAACTGATTTTAAAAGTCTAAAAATTGTTTATGCGATAAACTTAGTTTATTTAATTGTTAAATAGATATACACTTTCATTTTATGTTGATAAAATTAGTGTAGCTTTATTTTAATGGCTTGTTAATCTTGTCCCTTATTTGATAACACAAGACAACCTTTTAGGTTAGCCATTAAAAATGATTAAAATTTATTACTTGAATTTTAATGACATGCCATGTTTTAATAAATCATTAACAACAATATTAAGACCTAATTCCTGATTAGGGTAGTCCTTTAAATGAATTTTCAATTCTAATTGTTTTAATTAATTTTCATTAAAGGACTTCGCTTCTAGCGTTGTTAATAAAATTTATTAAAATCCTGATAACGATTAGGATAGCACGTGAACCTTATAGTTGATAAGGACTTAATAAAAGTTATTAAACAAATCCTAAAATTTTGAATTTAAGGATTCAACTAGTTGATAGGATTAATTAGTTGTTAATAAAAGCTGTTTAGTCTATGGCATACATACAAAAATGACAAGCTTCATTCAATGGACCATGATCCAGTCAATGTGCTTGGCTAAGAGTTCTGGGTCAACCCTTGCTAGTCCAAGGGGTAGTGATCCTGGCTTAGTCAATTCCCTCGCTGAGTTCCGCTGGACCGCAATGTCGCGAATCATGATTGTATGACACCCTGGACTATATCTAAGTCAAATACGTTAATGATCTTTTTCAAGATTAACCGTAGCCATCCTTGTTTTAGGGGTTAGCAACTATAGGGTCCGTGTTACAGTTGTTGAGATACACTCAAGCTGTGACATGGCAACCCTGTAGAAACCAACTCCTTAAGTACATAAGATGAAATCTTGACTGACCCTAACCGTCATCTCGTACCCCGAGCATCGGCGTAAGTTAAGTCAACGATGTAGTCTGACTTGATGTAAGTCTAAGACCTGACCCAAACCAACGTGTCGTGCATACACCGAGCTGCGGGGCAAGTCAGGCTAGACACGAAAACAAGGGTCCGACTAGACTAGACATGGTGATTTGGATGAGCACACTCATGATCACGAATGGCTAGGGGCAAAAACCGATTAAGAGAGTCATATCTGATATGATCGATGAAGAGTCATCTTCCGATCGTAGAGTCAATCAACTTGTTAAGCTACACTCAAGGTTGTTTAGACTCAAGGTGATTGGAACTCTTACCCATTAATTTTAATTCGATTAAATCGTTCGTTATTAAGCTTTAAACCGTTCGTAAAAATAGTGGGAGGATATAGATAGATAAAAGCCAATCTACTTATATTTAATATTGAACATATGCTAAAACTAGGGCAAGACTATGTTTACCGAAAGAATCAATTGATAATATTGGAATTAGTTAACTGGTCAATAAGTTGATTAATTGAATATCGAGTTAAATTCTAATTGATAGAATTAAAACTATATTCTCGTTGACATTAAATGACCTTCTAAAGAACAGACTTAAGAAATATGATTTCATTAAGTTCTGGGTCCAACAAATAAATTAAAGCTACATGTCACTCGTCTCTATATGAGGCAGCTTGAACATATAGGACATTCAAAGTATGTTTCTCCCTACAACTTGTCGAGCTACCCCCAAGGTTGTATGGACAAACAATTTTGATCCGCAAAGTTCGAAAATTCGATCAAACCGTTTTAGTCGAATACGAGTGCATGAGCGATGCAAGACTATGTATCCCAACCGGATCTTGAGACAAGCAACTTCTTGAGCTACACTCAAGATTGCAAAGCTCAAGCGTTTGGATACATAAGTTCCTTGCATAGCTATTTATTTATGTTGATATCTAAATGTGATTTAGAAAGGGAAGAAGGCACTTCGGAAAGTCAATTGAGAAAGTTAGTTTAATTTATCATTAGTAGAGGCATAAGTAGGAGGAAATGAAAACGTGACATATTTTGATGTCACATTTCGGAATAAGTTGTTATACAAAAGACGTTTAACACATTTTGACGAATGTCGTCACATTGCTTCTGAAGTACTGTTTTGTGTTAAGTAATTTGTAAATAACTATATATATATTAAATTTTAATATATACATACACAAGATAGTAGCAAACTTATATGGTAAAATAAGACTAGGCCGTATCTAGAGATTAAGCTTCACAAGTCACATAAAGAGGGGTCTGACCTCTCGTATTATGAAGTCTACGGACACTTGTGAGTCTTAGCCTCTTAGATACAAAGGCCGAAACCCATCTATAAGACAGTGGGAGAATGAGTTGTCGAACTCAGTCTCGTACATACTGATGTACCTGAGTCTATCTTTTAACAAAATAAGTTATTCGTATATTTTATTAAGACACGTGTTCTTGATGAAACGCAAGTCTAATAAAATAAAGAACGAAATGACTAAAGTATTTAAACTGATTCGATTAGATCGAATGGTCAAATACTTAGCTACATAAAATCTTGTGTAATTAAAAGAAAATGTAATTTTCTCTCAGGTCAAGTCTGTTAAACACATCAGTGTGTTAAAAGGTATGAATCACACCTAGTTAGACTTGGTGCGATCCATAACAAGTGACTCTGAGTTAACTCATCCCTCTAGGTTAAATCCCATATAGTAATGCCTAGGTTTTAATAATGTTCTATGAGTACATTATCAATAATATATTCAATAAATCAATTGTAAGGAAGTAGTATAATTACTCGGAGTTCGTGGGACGAATTGTCGAGTTAGACATCATTACTGATGATGACTTAGTCAACTTCCGGGATTAAATTCGGAGTAGTAACTCCGATTTAAAACTTGATGCAGGTCCGTGTGCGTAAATAAATTTGAGAATTTAGTTTACGTGCCTAAGGAAAATGTTTCCTCACTTTCTGCAAGTAAATCTTTAAGTTGAAAGATTGGTGCAGAAAGAAGAATAGTGAAGTGCAATCATGTTGGACGAGAACGGTTTTTCATCCTAATTCCTTTAAAACGGATTAGTTGAAACCGTCTCGCCAACAGATGTGTACAGATCTACTCGGACCAAAGCCGATGTAAAACGCTTAAGTTGACCATGAAAATTAGAGCATTCACTTATAAGTTTGTTTTTCTAAATATGATTTAGACAGACTGACTTATATGAATTAGCCAGATAGTTTTCAAGGTCAGTGGGAGCGTATAAATTACATGCGAATCATCAAAGGGATGGAACATACATTTTGACAAAGTAATCAAAAGGTTTGATACTTTATCAAGAATAAATATGAGCCATTTAAAATGACCATTAACAAACTTAAATGATTATCGTAAGGTACGATAAACTGGATAAGATCCAAGTAAAATAAAATATTATGGATTCCGACAGACCAAATGAATTATTTGAATCAGATTCAAATGGTTGGTCTGACATGAACATAGAAACCCCTTAAATCTATAAAGTAGACGGTTTTAGCAGATCCACTCACGAAGGCTCTATCACATGAAGTCGGGAAAACTTATGTGTAAAACGATATTAGATATCGAGATAAATGGGCCTGAGTGCAAGTGGGAGATGTAGGAATATTATGCCCTCGAGGCCATTTATTCCTGTGTGAATAGCACAAACATCTTGTTCGAAATAACAGTAAGCTGTTTGGTAATAATTTATCTAAGTTATATTGTAATGTAGTCAACATTAGATATCAACTTAGGTAAAGTCCTGAGACTTTATGCAAGGCCAAACGGGTATCAAGATGAGTATCTCGATCATGGAGAAACGTTTGACCGTCTGTAGCATAAGTCTAAAATGGTTCGTGGTCGTAGATGTTCCGAGACAAGGATATCGAAACATCGGATAGACCATTGTGTCTTAGTCTTCACCGTTTAGCGGTGGCGATGATCTCATGATCGCTTGACTTGGCGAAGTCGAAGATGAGACACATGTGCTCATTAGAATGAGTTCACTGAACGATCCACAAGAGTTATCATATGGTTATATTGACCAATCTGTCAGTGCTAACTCTGAGTGATGATAGGATAGTTGGTCTTTTGACTTGAGGTCATTTTGACAAACCTGTGCGTGGACGGTGTCACTTAGATCAACTGACCTAGCTTCGAGGCAAGGCCTGTCGAAAGGTCTTTTGATTGGGTGTCACTTGAAACGTACGAGGCAAGTAATGACCAAGAGAGGATTCGTCTCTCCCGGTCAATGGGAGTTAGTGTCGTAGAGTTAGTTCGGTCTTTAGTAAAAACTCTGCGCAGAGTATGTTGGAAGAAGTCCAACATTTATTGACTAAAGATTGATCCAAACTAACCGGAGTCAAGTTATTGGGGTTGACAGTTTTGACCGTACCCTAGACTTGATCTACACGACACAGTTTAGACGAAGAGACTATAACTACAGAAATCATCACTGACACGGTCAGGGTGGTCCCGACAATTCTCATGTTGATGAGCTAACCACATTATGATGATGCTGAAACAGGGACGGCAGCCACTGCTCGTGGTCTTTGTCGTATAGGGCTTCGAGCCCAACCTGTAGTAGGGTCAGGCCGTAGGGTCACACAAAGAGTGCGACCTTCGTCTAGTAATAGGTAGAAATTAGTTAGGGAGAATATTTTTCATTTTTGATGCAAGGGATGAAATAATTGCATTTGATGCAATATGATAATTTAAGCTTAGATATGGACTATTTTGCATTTGATGCAAAAGCGATTAAATGTGTATTAAATTGTTTAATACAATATTTAATAATATAAACGCAAGGAAAAGTTCACGGGTAAGACGGGAATGTCCCGGTCTACGCCCAGGTTCAAACGGCGTCCAAATCGGACACCAGATGCTCAAGTGAGAGCCAAAACAGCTCATTGGATCAGATCGGGTCAGACCAGACTGACCCAGGCCAGACTGGGTCTAGCCTGGGCGCCTGGCCGGACCCAGGCACAACCCAGAGGCGGAACCCGGCCCACCCGCTTAATAGCAGGCAGAGCCCGCGCCAAAAGGCAGGCTGCAGCCCCGCCCGCTTCTATATGGGCAGGGGCCCGCTATCTGAAGCGGGTGTGGCCCGCCCGCTTCATGCGGGCGGGACCCACCCCGCGCCTGGCAGGCGCGTGCTCAGTACGCGCCCGCAGGCACGTGCTGAGCCTGCGCCTTGCCTGGGAGAGCGCGCGTGCGGGGCCCACTCTGTGGGCCCCCACAGCCTGGGTTTCCGTGACCTAGTTTCTTTTGAATGACGGCTCAGTTTTTTGCGAAAAACTAGCCTAGGGCTGATCTTTGGACACTCAATTGGAGGGTCAAACGAACTCCGATTGACGAACGGTTTTTTCCTATGCGTTCACCGTTGAACGCTTGTCGTATTGATAGGTTGTATCGATCTTGAAGCTCAACGGTGAGTGAGTTAAAATTCACGAAAGTTTGCACTTTGTGAAGTGCAAACTAACTTGATTTTAATTAACCCAATTAATAGTCCCACATCGGATTTTGAGAAAAGGGGAGAGTCCGTCGCCTATATAAATAGGGGTCTCCCCCCTTTCTCAAAACTCGTCCCAAGCTCTAGATCTGAGCGGCTCTCGTAAATGTTGGAGCACGCTCGGATCTAAGCTTAAATTAATATTTCTCTTCTCCCTAAATTTTTGCCTTACTCCTGCGGGCTCTAGAAAAGCCGTAAAGGAGTTTGGATTCTGGATCCGAAATCTAGGCGGAGGTTTCACTCGTGTGAAACTTTCTTCAGAGCGTGGTTGGCTCGGCGGCACGGGGATTGATCGCCTCGGGATGCGGAGCGGTTCGAGGAGCGGTTCGGGGAGCGGTTCAAGGAGCGGCTCGGCGTGGGACGGGAGCAGCTCGGAAGACGGCACGGAACATCTCGCCTGCTCCAGGGCTGAGATTTCGGGTATGTGGTTAAAGTATTTTATTAGCATTAGTTTAGTTTAATCGCAGTAGGCTAGATCCTTCTTGGGATGGTCAGATCCATCCCAAGTCGGCATAGATTTTGGCATAGGGTCTTGGACCTTAGGACTAAGTTAAAAATGTTTTAACTGCATGTTAATTAGTTAACATAGTTTTTCTTCCGTTGCTATTGTTTTTCATGTCTATGTTCCGTCCGACTTAGGACGAGACAAGAGTTTTTGTGCCCTACGGGACCGTGAATTCCCTTCACCTTTGCCCTCTCCGCCGTCTCCGGCACCTCCACAAACCCCCGGTAACCGCGACAAACTCCGACGAAGCCTCGCTCCAACACCCTGCCCTCCATTCATCTCCTCCCCCAGCATCCCCACGGTACCACTGAACTCCACCGGCCTCCGATGGTCGCCGACGTCGCGGCAACGTCGTCGCCACCCTTCCATGCGCCGCACCGCCGCCGTGACCGGCGTCACGCGTATAGCCCCACAGCTTCCCCCTAGCTTCCATCGTGTTGCCATGCT
Organism: Scilla litardierei; assembly: GCA_030789695.1. Classification (NCBI taxonomy): domain Eukaryota; kingdom Viridiplantae; phylum Streptophyta; class Magnoliopsida; order Asparagales; family Asparagaceae; genus Scilla; species Scilla litardierei. The sequence continues at coordinate 34,598 of JAULAV010004528.1, forward strand.
TCTTGCCGCCCTGTCTGCCGATCGTCGTCGCGGCCAGCACCACCACATCCACCACCGTCGACCCGACCGCCTGACGCAGCCTCAGCTGCCGGGAGTAATATGCCAGTCTTCTACTAGGTTGGTTGGTCGGTACGTCTAATTATAGTCTTATGGAAAAGCAAGCTTGGCAGTGCTCATCATCTTTATTTGTTTGGTCCATTTGTCGATGATACCCTTAAAGAGGGTGTTTGTTTATTTTGCCTCGTATCTTGATTGAATTAGGTTTGGTCTGCCATGCCAAAAATATTTTGGTGGGCTACTCTTATTATTTTGCTCCTTCATTTGGTAATGGTTCCACCATTTTCTGTTTCAGAGACAGCTCCATCTCCACCAGCTCCTTATTGCAGTCCAGCGGTATATTTGTACTGCCGACCGACTCAGCCCCTACTTCAACATAAATTTATTTGATTCGAAACGAATAAATTTATTTTAAAAAAGTAATAATAAATAAATAAATAGATCATAAATCATCTTGCTTCATCTCTCTTCTTGTCGTTATTTATTTTGTGTTCGAAATGGGAATATTTGGTTTGAAATGGGTTTCTTCTTTGAATGCATGTATTTTCCTTCTTCGGCTCTCCCTCAGCATCGCCGGAGAGGCCGCCGTGGTGGCGGTGGACGTGCACGCTGCCAAAGGCCTCCTGAGCTCCGGCCACTGATACTTGGACGTCAGGTATATTCTTAACTAATTCTATCTGTTCGTCTTTTTGTTTGTTAAATCATTGTATGGTTAATTTGTTGTTGTTTTTTATTGATTTTCTTGTGTATTTATTTTTACAATAAGGACTGCGGAGGAATTCAAGAAAGGTCACTTGGAGAACTCCCTCAACGTTCCTTTCATGTTCTTCACCCCTCAAGGCAATTATTATCCATCAAGTTTTTTTTCTTTTTTGGCTTCATATTTTTGTGTAATGACAAATAATTAATGACAAAATGAAATGAAATTATCAGGGAGAGTGAAGAACCCAGAATTTGTGGAGCAGGTTTCTGAGATTTCCAAAAAAGAGGATCTCATCCTTGTGGTGATTATACTTCTTTATTATTTGTGTTGCTTCTTCTACTTCTTTTTTTTTGAGATTTTTTTATCAATTGTTTCTGTTCCTTTTAGACGTGATGGGATGCCAACGTGGAGTGAGATCGCTGCAAGCAAGTGCGGATCTTCTCAATGCGGTATTGTAGATTCTTGCAATCTAACCACTATGAATTATTCTTAACCACAAAAAAGGGAGAAGAAAAAAAGACAGAGACAAATTATGATATTGTTTACGGGTGTTTTCTCACCACGCGCTCGTTGACCTACGTCTGGATGGTCAACGTGATCATGGGGTCGAAGAGATCCCTTGGTCACGCCAAGCTCATGTGCTCTTGGCGTGGGTAGGCGAAGGATCCGTGGGCTGAGTAGACGCTTCTTGGCAGAGCGTCGGTCTTCGGTCGACGTGAAGACGAGGGGAAGCCTCGGTTCCAGGTCGGGTGCTCAGCCTTGGCTGGACGAGCGTCGAGGGGTAGCCTTGGCGCCTTGTATGCTCCCTGGTCCTAAGTGACGTCGGCTCGCTCTGATAATGCGTGGGACCGTTCCGCTTCGAGGGGTAGCCTTGGCGCCTCGGTTCAGCTCCTTTCTGGACAGACGAGAAAGCTCGTCGGGGGGGACCTTGGTTCCGGCCAAGTCCCCTCCGATGCTTAAGTCAGATCAAGGTCTGATGAGTGCCCGGCGGGGTAGGTATGACTCGAGAGGAGATCGATACGTAGACCCTCGATCCGAACAGAAGAAGGGAAATTATGGCGAAAGCAAAGTCGTTGATGGTGTACCTCAGATTTTGATACCTCGGATTCCTTCTCGCTCCCGGTTTCCCCTGCCATCCCCTTATCGGGTCCGGGCCACGATTGCCCCAAATCCACGTCCTTCGTCTGCCTCCACTCACGCCCCCGCGATCTGCCTCCTTCAAATCGCCTACGTGTGTCGTAGGGAGCATTGATTAACGGACCCCTTAATGGTCATTAAGGGCCGCGGATTCAGGGGAACAGCTGTCCCTGGGGAGCACGAGTTGATCATGCGTCCCCTGGGCTAGGCCGGTCTGGCTTCGGGTTTTATCCGTGGGCCTCATCTGGCGGGCCTGATCTCACTCGTGGGCTTCCCGTTCTTGGCTGGGTCTCGGGGCTCTGTTTCTTCGGCTTCTCCTAAATAGTCGTATCAATTGCCTCATCGTCCGAGCCGTTCGGGTTCACCCGGTTCGGTTCAGGCGATGTGACTATTGGGGATTTGACAGGCACATCAGTCGAGGCCAACCCATTAAATGGGGGTCATCATGACACGGTCCATTCGAACTCCTCTTGGTGTGGGATTCGAAGCGCCGTCGGCCTCCAGATTCTGCCGCGTGGTCCGATGCGATCGTCTTCGTGACGCGAGGGATGGTTTTGGGGTGATGATATAAAAGGAAGCTGTCGCCCATCATGGGAGGGTTTTGGCTTCTCCGATCGTCATCCCTCTTTCTCTTCCTCCCTTGGTCCTGCTCAAGCTCTGCCTCATGTCGTCCTCTTCAGCCACTGGTTCGGGTCGGGCTAAGGAGGCTGCCGACCCCGGCACGGCTCGTGGATCTGATACTGTGGTGCGCCGTCATGGGGGAGAGCTCTCGGGGGTGCCTCCTGAGGTATTGGAGTGGCCCTCGTTGGTTTGCGCCACCTTAATCAGGGATCTGCGCACCAGCTATCTTCTTCCCCCGTGATCCGCCCAATTTATATTTAAAATTGATAAAAATGACTACAACTACAACCGTAGCACAGTGGTGTGGGGGCGTTGTCATGTTACCTTGAGGATCCAGGATCAACCCTTCTTGGTTGCAATGGATTTTTAAGTGTTTTTATAAAATAACATCACTCTTTTCATTCGGTACCCGACCCGAACCCGACCCACAGAACAAACCAGGTCAGGTACGGGTGACCCGGTTTGCACCCGGGTGGGGTACGGGTTCCCGAACCTTGGCCCGGATAACATCACTCTTTTCATTCGGTACCCGACCTGAACCCGACCCACAGAACAAACCGGGTCATGTACGGGTGACCCAGTTTGCACCCGGGTCGGGTACGGGTTCCCGAACCTTGACCTGGATTTATTCCGGGTCGGGTTCGGGTTTACCCCTATCCGAGTCGGGTCAAATCTGAGCCGACCCAAACCCGACCCATTTGTCAACTTCCGGGATTAAATTCGGAGTAGTAACTCCGATTTAAAACTTGATGCAGGTCTGTGTGCGTAAATAAATTTGAGAATTTAGTTTACGTGCCTAAGGAAAATGTTTCCTCACTTTCTGCAAGTAAATCTTTAAGTTGAAAGATTGGTGCAGAAAGAAGAATAGTGAAGTGCAATCATGTTGGACGAGAACGGTTTTTCATCCTAATTCCTTTAAAACGGATTAGTTGAAACCGTCTCGCCAACAGATGTGTACAGATCTACTCGGACCAAAGCCGATGTAAAACGCTTAAGTTGACCATGAAAATTGGAGCATTCACTTATAAGTTCGTTTTTCTAAATATGATTTAGACAGACTGACTTATATGAATTAGCCAGATAGTTTTCAAGGTCAGTGGGAGCGTATAAATTACATGCGAATCATCAAAGGGATGGAACATACATTTTGACAAAGTAATCAAAAGGTTTGATACTTTATCAAGAATAGATATGAGCCATTTAAAATGACCATTAACAAACTTAAATGATTATCGTAAGGTACGATAAACTGGATAAGATCCAAGTAAAATAAAATATTATGGATTCCGACAGACCAAATGAATTATTTGAATGAGATTCAAATGGTTGGTCTGACATGAACATAGAAACCCCTTAAGTCTATAAAGTAGACGGTTTTAGCAGATCCACTCACGAAGGCTCTATCACATGACGTCGGGAAAACTTATGTGTAAAACGATATTAGATATCGAGATAAATGGGCCTGAGTGCAAGTGGGAGATGTAGGAATATTATGCCCTCGAGGCCATTTATTCCTGTGTGGATAGCACAAACATCTTGTTCGAAATAACAGTAAGCTGTTTGGTAATAATTTATCTAAGTTATATTGTAATGTAGTCAACATTAGATATCAACTTAGGTAAAGTCCTGAGACTTTATGCAAGGACAAACGGGTATCAAGATGAGTATCTCGATCATGGAGAAACGTTAACCGTCTGTAGCATAAGTCTAAAATGGTTCGTGGCCGTAGATGTTCCGTGTCACGCCCCGCTTCCCAAAAACGTGGAGGCGAGACGTGAGAAGGTCCGCACAAACTTGAAGCTGTGAAGCTCCAAGTCTGATAAGCGTATATAAACACTTATTATGGCAAGTCCTTGCAAATGCGATACGAAACAAAGATAACAATAAGAAAATGAGACAATAAGCAATTTATTGAATCCCTGAATATCCATAAATAAATTACAATATCACAGAAAAGCCACCAGGCTCAAAAGGGAAAAGCTAAGGCCCAACATGGCCAACAGAGTATAACTTACATACAAAGGTGCCACGCACCAAAGACTAACAGCAGACCTAAAAAGGAAGTGAGCACGAGCGGTCTTCAAGACAGGCCCCTGGTGTCCACTCACCACCACAGCAAACATCAGCAACACCGTATCCCCTGCAACAAAGCTCTGGCTCTGGGTCTAACATGTGACACCCAAAAGAGAGAGGGGCACATGTCAGCAAGTCTGGAAAGACTTGTGCAAGGAAACTGAAAGTAACTAACAACCTAGCAATTATAATATTAAGCAATGACATGGCAGTTAAGTATGATGCAACAATTTAAAAGAGAGACAAGCATGCACGATGTAGCAAAAGCTACCAATTCACTAATCACTTATCATTTAACACGTATCACTTAGTGCATAGAGAGTCCACCTGCTGGCCAGCTCGTGGCTCAGTCCGCTTATCTCTATCACTATTAATAACACTTATCACTTTTTACTTAGTACTTATTACTTATCACTTAGTGCATAGAGAGTCCACCTGCTGGCCGGAGTGGCGGATCAGGCCAACTCGGGCTCAGTCCGCTTATCTCTATCACTATCAATCACTTAAACACTAGAGAGTCCACTTGCTGGCCGGAAAGGCGGATCAGGCCAACTCGGGCTCAGTCCGCTTATCTCTTACCCCACCCACATGTGACGAGCGTTGTGGTTAGCAACTCATTATGCTCGCTTCTGGTCACGAGCCAGGAAAATAAGTGTGTGTTTGGCATAGGGGTGCACCTAGCCGGTATCCGAGCGTTGGGGTTAGCAACTACAGGGCTCGCTTCTGGAACACGAGCCAGGAAACATGGTATTGTAGCGTGTGCTACGCAATCACGATAAATAATCACTATGCAATGCCATGAACAGATAATTGCATACCGTTAATGGAATTTAAACGTGACAGGCAAAATGCAATGCAATGAACATATTCGCGTACCGTTAATTTAAAGTAAATGTGACATATGAGCATGATGAGGGTGACGGACCAAGCTTCGTTGTCAAGCTAGGTCAATTGCGTCTAAACGGCTATCCTTTCACCGTTTAGTCTCTTTTACGCTAAAGCAAGGTAAATGGCCTAAGACATGGCCCAATTTAAGAGTTGCAAGTTTCACTTGCCTATCACCGGGGACGACGGTTACGAAGGTTCGTTTCCACGGATGCTAGCCTACGGGGAATCGCTGTTATGGGGAACAATCATCAAAACACAAGTATTTTATTAGGGTTTCATAAAAATTACAATAGGATATGAAAACAACGGTAGATCGATTTCTTACCGAGAGGAGGCGGAAGAAACACTCCGGGGAACCCTAGGACCAGATCTGGAAGCTAATGGAGAAGTTTGAGGAAACTAGGGTTTTGGGGGATTTTGGGGATTTGATGGATTTTGGTGAGATTTTGGGGAAGATGAGTGGTAGATTGAGTGAATGGATGGATTGGATGATGGATTTAGGGCTTGGAATGAAGGATTGAAGCTTGGAGGAAGATGGGGGCTCAAAGGGGAAGATTTTAGGGTTTAGAGTCGAGTGGAAGAAGATGAAATCGTTTGGGTTGGGTATAAATAGGCTAGGCTGGCGGCTGCCCAGAAATTAGGGTTTTAACACTGGTTAGTCGGTCAAAGAACAACCACTGACCGACTAGTTTGGCAACTAGTCGGTCGGTCGACCAACGCAGACCGACTAAGTGCAAACAGTAACTCCTGAACGAAAATAGGATTTAGAGTTAGTCGGTCCATGAACAATTACTGACCGACTAGTTTAGCATCTAGTCGGTCGATGAACGTTCTTAGACCGACTAAGAGTAAACAGTAACTCCTGAGAAATTTAGAAAGCTAACTAGTCGGTCCAAGAAGGATTGCCGACCGACTGGATCGACATCTAGTCGGTCGGTGCCCCTTCTTATACCGGCTAATGAGCACCAAAAGTTCCGATACGGAGCGCGGGGCCCCGGGATCGATTCCTAAGACTCCTAGGCTTGATCTAATAGTAAGATACGACCGTTATGAAGCCCGTCACGAATGACATACTTCGAAATCGACGATCCTAAGGAAGAAACGAGAAAATACGACGAATCGATCGAAAATGAAAGCTATGGCGACGAAACCACACATCCAAGGAGAAAAATCCACCAAGCACATATTATAATATAAATAATCCAATTACACGAAAACCAGTCGTTACATTCCGAGACAAGGATATCGAAACATCGGATAGACCATTGTGTTTTAGTCTTCACCGTTTAGCGGTGGCGATGATCTCATGATCGCTTGACTTGGCGAAGTCGAAGACGAGACACATGTGCTCATTAAAATGAGTTCACTGAACGATCCACAAGAGTTATCATATGGTTATATTGACCAATCTGTCAGTGATAACTCTGAGTGATGATAGGATAGTTGGTCTTTTGACTTGAGGTCATTTTGACAAACCTGTGTGTGAACGGTGCCACTTAGATCAACTGACCTAGCTTCGAGGCAAGGCCTGTCGAAAGGTCTTTTGATTGGGTGTCACTTGAAACGTACGAGGCAAGTAATGACCAAGAGAGGATTCGTCTCTCCCGGTCAATGGGAGTTAGTGTCGTAGAGTTAGTTCGGTCTTTAGTAAAAACTCTGCGCAGAGTATGTTGGAAGAAGTCCAACATTTATTGACTAAAGATTGATCCAAACTAACCGGAGTCAAGTTATTGGGGTTGACAGTTTTGACCGTACCCTAGACTTGATCTACACGACACAGTTTAGACGAAGAGACTATAACTACAGAAATCATCACTGACACGGTCAGGGTGGTCCCGACAATTCTCATGTTGATGAGCTAACCACATTATGATGATGCTGAAACAGGGACGACAGCCACTGCTCGTGGTCTTTGTCGTATAGGGCTTCGAGCCCAACCTGTAGTAGGGTCAGGCCGTAGGGTCACACAAAGAGTGCGACCTTCGTCTAGTAATAGGTAGAAATTAGTTAGGGAGAATATTTTTCATTTTTGATGCAAGGGATGAAATAATTGCATTTGATGCAATATGATAATTTAAGCTTAGATATGGACTATTTTGCATTTGATGCAAAAGCGATTAAATGTGTATTAAATTGTTTAATACAATATTTAATAATATAAACGCAAGAAAAAGCTCACGGGTAAGACGGGAATGTCCCGGTCTACGCCCAGGTTCAAACGGCGTCCAAATCAGACACCAGATGCTCAAGTGAGAGCCAAAACAGCTCATTAGATCAGATCGGGTCAGACCAGACTGACCCAGGCCAGACTGGGTCTAGCCTGGGCGCCTGGCCGGACCCAGGCACAACCCAGAGGCAGAACCCGGCCCGCCCGCTTAATAGCGGGCGGAGCCCGCGCCAAAAGGCGGGCTGCAGCCCCGCCCGCTATCTGAAGCGGGTGTGGCCCGCCCGCTTCATGCGGGCGGGACCCACCCCGCGCCTGGCAGGCGCGTGCTCAGCACACGCCCGCAGGCGCGTGCTCAGCACGTGCCTTGCCTGGGCGAGCGTGTGCGCGGGGCCCACTCTGTGGGCCCCCACAGCCTGGGTTTCCGTGACCTAGTTTCTTTTGAATGACGGCTCAGTTTTTTGCGAAAAACTAGCCTAGGGCTGATCTTTGGACACTCAATTGGAGGGTCAAACGAACTCCAATTGACAAACGGTTTTTTCCTATGCGTTCACCGTTGAACGCTTGTCGTATTGATAGGTTGTATCGATCTTGAAACTCAACGGTGAGTGAGTTAAAATTCACGAAAGTTTACACTTTGTGAAGTGCAAACTAACTTGATTTTAATTAACCCAATTAATAGTCCCACATAGGGCTGTTGACGAACGAGCTTGAACGAGCTTGAACAGTGTGCTTGGTTTTGTTCATGAACAAAATCCATGTTCAAGCTCTGTTCGTTTACTAACCGAGCTCTAAAAGCATGTTCAAGCTTGTTTGTTAAGCTTACCGAACGAACGTAAATGAACATAAACGAACGTAAACCGAGCTTACCAAACGAACGTTCTGTTCATTAACAAGACTTATCGAGCTTGTTTGTGAACATGTTCGGGAACGTGTTAACGAACACACAATCAATCTTGTTCATGAACAGATTTGCAAACAAACGAACGAACAATGGCAATGGACCAAAAGAGAGCTGGGAGCCTGCGAGTCTAGGAGTGGGAAGCTGGGAAGTTGAAGAGGTGGATGTGTTTAATTCAATTTGAAGAGGTGAGTGTTTAATTTTAATTTTAGTTCACTCAAGCCCTTGTTCACGAACACTTAACGAGCTTATTCACGAACATCACTTAATGAGGTTGTTCACGAACACTTAACGAGCTTGTTCACAAACATCACTTAACGAGCTTGTTCACGAACACTTAACGAGCTTGTTCATGAACACTTAGCGAGCTTGTTCATGAACATAAATAAACGAACATAGTTATGTTCAAGCTCTGTTCGTTTACTAACCGAGCTCTAAAAATCTGTTCAAGCTTGTTCATTAAGCTTCCCGAACGAACGTAAACGAACATGTACCGAGCTTGTTCACGAGTAGTTCGTCGAACGTTCTGTTCGTCAACAGCCCTAGTCCCACATCGGATTTTGAGAAAAGGGGAGAGTCCACCGCCTATATAAATAGGGGTCTCCCCCCTTTCTCAAAACTCGTCCCAAGCTCTAGATCTGAGCGGCTCTCGTAAATGTTGGAGCACGCTCGGATCTAAGCTTAAATTAATATTTCTCTTCTCCCTAAATTTCTGCCTTACTCCTGCGGGCTCTAGCAAAGCCGCAAAAGAGTTTGGATTCTGGATCCGAAATCTAGGCGGAGGTTTCACTCGCGTGAAACTTTCTTCGGCGCGTGGTTGGCTCGGCGGCACGGGGATTGATCGCCTCGGGATGCGGAGCAGTTCGGGGAGCGGTTCGGGGAGCGGCTCGGCGTGGGACGGGAGCAGCTCGGAAGACGGCGCGGAACATCTCGCCTGCTCCAGGGCTGAGATTCCGGGTATGTGGTTAAAGTATTTTATTAGCATTAGTTTAGTTTAATCGCAGTAGGCTAGATCCTTCTTGGGATGGTCAGATCCATCCCAAGTCGGCATAGATCTTGGCATAGGGTCTTGGACCTTAGGGCTAAGTTAAAAAATGTTTTAACTGCATGTTAATTAGTTAACATAGTTTTTCTTCCGCTGCTATTGTTTTTCCTGTCTATGTTCCGTCCGACTTAGGACGGGACTAGAGTTTTTGTGCCCTAAGGGACCGCGAATTTCCCTTCAGTGGTATCAGAGCCTAGGTTTGCGTAGTCGATCTAGGTACTGCGATTTCATTAAACTTCTTAATGCTTTTTAAATACTTTTAAATTTTTTAAAGTTATTACATAATTTTAAAAATGTTTTTGAAGTTCAAAAGTCTATGTGATAAATTTTTTGAACATGAAAATTTTTAAAATGACGTTTTAAAATTTATGTGATAATTTTAAAACTAATTTTAAATATTTAAAAGTTTAAATTTATTTTGGATGCCTAAAAAATTTTTATATGATAAATTTTTTTTAAGCATGGAAATTTTAAAATGGTGTTTTTAAATTTATGTGATAAATTTTAAAATTGATTTTAAGGCTTTAAATTTATGCGATAAATTTAAAATATTTCAGATGTTTAAAAATTGTATATGATAAATTTTTGAACATGGAAAATTTTTAAATTAATGTTTTAAATTTATAAGATATTTTTAAAACTGATTTTAAAAGTCTAAAAATTGTTTATGCGATAAACTTAGTTTATTTAATTGTTAAATAGATATACACTTTCATTTTATGTTGATAAAATTAGTGTAGCTTTATTTTAATGGCTTGTTAATCTTGTCCCTTATTTGATAACACAAGACAACCTTTTAGGTTAGCCATTAAAAATGATTAAAATTTATTACTTGAATTTTAATGACATGCCATGTTTTAATAAATCATTAACAACAATATTAAGACCTAATTCCTGATTAGGGTAGTCCTTTAAATGAATTTTCAATTCTAATTGTTTTAATTAATTTTCATTAAAGGACTTCGCTTCTAGCGTTGTTAATAAAATTTATTAAAATCCTGATAACGATTAGGATAGCACGTGAACATTATAGTTGATAAGGACTTAATAAAAGTTATTAAACAAATCCTAAAATTTTGAATTTAAGGATTCAACTAGTTGATAGGATTAATTAGTTGTTAATAAAAGCTGTTTAGTCTATGGCATACATACAAAAATGACAAGCTTCATTCAATGGACCATGATCCAGTCAATGTGCTTGGCTAAGAGTTCTGGGTCAACCCTTGCTAGTCCAAGGGGTAGTGATCCTGGCTTAGTCAATTCCCTCGCTGAGTTCCGCTGGACCGCAATGTCGCGAATCATGATTGTATGACACCCTGGACTATATCTAAGTCAAATACGTTAATGATCTTTTTCAAGATTAACCGTAGCCATCCTTGTTTTAGGGGTTAGCAACTATAGGGTCCGTGTTACAGTTGTTGAGATACACTCAAGCTGTGACATGGCAACCCTGTAGAAACCAACTCCTTAAGTACATAAGATGAAATCTTGACTGACCCTAACCGTCATCTCGTACCCCGAGCATCGGCGTAAGTTAAGTCAACGATGTAGTCTGACTTGATGTAAGTCTAAGACCTGACCCAAACCAACGTGTCGTGCATACACCGAGCTGCGGGGCAAGTCAGGCTAGACACGAAAACAATGGTCCGACTAGACTAGACATGGTGATTTGGATGAGCACACTCATGATCACGAATGGCTAGGGGCAAAAACCGATTAAGAGAGTCATATCTGATATGATCGATGAAGAGTCATCTTCCGATCGTAGAGTCAATCAACTTGTTAAGCTACACTCAAGGTTGTTTAGACTCAAGGTGATTGGAACTCTTACCCATTAATTTTAATTCGATTAAATCGTTCGTTATTAAGCTTTAAACCGTTCGTAAAAATAGTGGGAGGATATAGATAGATAAAAGCCAATCTACTTATATTTAATATTGAACATATGCTAAAACTAGGGCAAGACTATGTTTACCGAAAGAATCAATTGATAATATTGGAATTAGTTAACTGGTCAATAAGTTGATTAATTGAATATCGAGTTAAATTCTAATTGATAGAATTAAAACTATATTCTCGTTGACATTAAATGACCTTCTAAAGAACAGACTTAAGAAATATGATTTCATTAAGTTCTGGGTCCAACAAATAAATTAAAGCTACATGTCACTCGTCTCTATATGAGGCAGCTTGAACATATAGGACATTCAAAGTATGTTTCTCCCTACAACTTGTCGAGCTACCCCCAAGGTTGTATGGACAAACAATTTTGATCCGCAAAGTTCGAAAATTCGATCAAACCGTTTTAGTCGAATACGAGTGCATGAGCGATGCAAGACTATGTATCCCAACCGGATCTTGAGACAAGCAACTTCTTGAGCTACACTCAAGATTGCAAAGCTCAAGCGTTTGGATACATAAGTTCCTTGCATAGCTATTTATTTATGTTGATATCTAAATGTGATTTAGAAAGGGAAGAAGGCACTTCGGAAAGTCAATTGAGAAAGTTAGTTTAATTTATCATTAGTAGAGGCATAAGTAGGAGGAAATGAAAACGTGACATATTTTGATGTCACATTTCGGAATAAGTTGTTATACAAAAGACGTTTAACACATTTTGACGAATGTCGTCACATTGCTTCTGAAGTACTGTTTTGTGTTAAGTAATTTGTAAATAACTATATATATATTAAATTTTAATATATACATACACAAGATAGTAGCAAACTTATATGGTAAAATAAGACTAGGCCGTATCTAGAGATTAAGCTTCACAAGTCACATAAAGAGGGGTCTGACCTCTCGTATTATGAAGTCTACGGACACTTGTGAGTCTTAGCCTCTTAGATACAAAGGCCGAAACCCATCTATAAGACAGTGGGAGAATGAGTTGTCGAACTCAGTCTCGTACATACTGATGTACCTGAGTCTATCTTTTAACAAAATAAGTTATTCGTATATTTTATTAAGACACGTGTTCTTGATGAAACGCAAGTCTAATAAAATAAAGAACGAAATGACTAAAGTATTTAAACTGATTCGATTAGATCGAATGGTCAAATACTTAGCTACATAAAATCTTGTGTAATTAAAAGAAAATGTAATTTTCTCTCAGGTCAAGTCTGTTAAACACATCAGTGTGTTAAAAGGTATGAATCACACCTAGTTAGACTTGGTGCGATCCATAACAAGTGACTCTGAGTTAACTCATCCCTCTAGGTTAAATCCCATATAGTAATGCCTAGGTTTTAATAATGTTCTATGAGTACATTATCAATAATATATTCAATAAATCAATTGTAAGGAAGTAGTATAATTACTCGGAGTTCGTGGGACGAATTGTCGAGTTAGACATCATTACTGATGATGACTTAGTCAACTTCCGGGATTAAATTCGGAGTAGTAACTCCGATTTAAAACTTGATGCAGGTCCGTGTGCGTAAATAAATTTGAGAATTTAGTTTACGTGCCTAAGGAAAATGTTTCCTCACTTTCTGCAAGTAAATCTTTAAGTTGAAAGATTGGTGCAGAAAGAAGAATAGTGAAGTGCAATCATGTTGGACGAGAACGGTTTTTCATCCTAATTCCTTTAAAACGGATTAGTTGAAACCGTCTCGCCAACAGATGTGTACAGATCTACTCGGACCAAAGCCGATGTAAAACGCTTAAGTTGACCATGAAAATTAGAGCATTCACTTATAAGTTTGTTTTTCTAAATATGATTTAGACAGACTGACTTATATGAATTAGCCAGATAGTTTTCAAGGTCAGTGGGAGCGTATAAATTACATGCGAATCATCAAAGGGATGGAACATACATTTTGACAAAGTAATCAAAAGGTTTGATACTTTATCAAGAATAAATATGAGCCATTTAAAATGACCATTAACAAACTTAAATGATTATCGTAAGGTACGATAAACTGGATAAGATCCAAGTAAAATAAAATATTATGGATTCCGACAGACCAAATGAATTATTTGAATCAGATTCAAATGGTTGGTCTGACATGAACATAGAAACCCCTTAAATCTATAAAGTAGACGGTTTTAGCAGATCCACTCACGAAGGCTCTATCACATGAAGTCGGGAAAACTTATGTGTAAAACGATATTAGATATCGAGATAAATGGGCCTGAGTGCAAGTGGGAGATGTAGGAATATTATGCCCTCGAGGCCATTTATTCCTGTGTGAATAGCACAAACATCTTGTTCGAAATAACAGTAAGCTGTTTGGTAATAATTTATCTAAGTTATATTGTAATGTAGTCAACATTAGATATCAACTTAGGTAAAGTCCTGAGACTTTATGCAAGGCCAAACGGGTATCAAGATGAGTATCTCGATCATGGAGAAACGTTTGACCGTCTATAGCATAAGTCTAAAATGGTTCGTGGTCGTAGATGTTCCGAGACAAGGATATCGAAACATCGGATAGACCATTGTGTCTTAGTCTTCACCGTTTAGCGGTGGCGATGATCTCATGATCGCTTGACTTGGCGAAGTCGAAGATGAGACACATGTGCTCATTAGAATGAGTTCACTGAACGATCCACAAGAGTTATCATATGGTTATATTGACCAATCTGTCAGTGCTAACTCTGAGTGATGATAGGATAGTTGGTCTTTTGACTTGAGGTCATTTTGACAAACCTGTGCGTGGACGGTGTCACTTAGATCAACTGACCTAGCTTCGAGGCAAGGCCTGTCGAAAGGTCTTTTGATTGGGTGTCACTTGAAACGTACGAGGCAAGTAATGACCAAGAGAGGATTCGTCTCTCCCGGTCAATGGGAGTTAGTGTCGTAGAGTTAGTTCGGTCTTTAGTAAAAACTCTGCGCAGAGTATGTTGGAAGAAGTCCAACATTTATTGACTAAAGATTGATCCAAACTAACCGGAGTCAAGTTATTGGGGTTGACAGTTTTGACCGTACCCTAGACTTGATCTACACGACACAGTTTAGACGAAGAGACTATAACTACAGAAATCATCACTGACACGGTCAGGGTGGTCCCGACAATTCTCATGTTGATGAGCTAACCACATTATGATGATGCTGAAACAGGGACGGCAGCCACTGCTCGTGGTCTTTGTCGTATAGGGCTTCGAGCCCAACCTGTAGTAGGGTCAGGCCGTAGGGTCACACAAAGAGTGCGACCTTCGTCTAGTAATAGGTAGAAATTAGTTAGGGAGAATATTTTTCATTTTTGATGCAAGGGATGAAATAATTGCATTTGATGCAATATGATAATTTAAGCTTAGATATGGACTATTTTGCATTTGATGCAAAAGCGATTAAATGTGTATTAAATTGTTTAATACAATATTTAATAATATAAACGCAAGGAAAAGTTCACGGGTAAGACGGGAATGTCCCGGTCTACGCCCAGGTTCAAACGGCGTCCAAATCGGACACCAGATGCTCAAGTGAGAGCCAAAACAGCTCATTGGATCAGATCGGGTCAGACCAGACTGACCCAGGCCAGACTGGGTCTAGCCTGGGCGCCTGGCCGGACCCAGGCACAACCCAGAGGCGGAACCCGGCCCACCCGCTTAATAGCAGGCAGAGCCCGCGCCAAAAGGCAGGCTGCAGCCCCGCCCGCTTCTATATGGGCAGGGGCCCGCTATCTGAAGCGGGTGTGGCCCGCCCGCTTCATGCGGGCGGGACCCACCCCGCGCCTGGCAGGCGCGTGCTCAGTACGCGCCCGCAGGCACGTGCTGAGCCTGCGCCTTGCCTGGGAGAGCGCGCGTGCGGGGCCCACTCTGTGGGCCCCCACAGCCTGGGTTTCCGTGACCTAGTTTCTTTTGAATGACGGCTCAGTTTTTTGCGAAAAACTAGCCTAGGGCTGATCTTTGGACACTCAATTGGAGGGTCAAACGAACTCCGATTGACGAACGGTTTTTTCCTATGCGTTCACCGTTGAACGCTTGTCGTATTGATAGGTTGTATCGATCTTGAAGCTCAACGGTGAGTGAGTTAAAATTCACGAAAGTTTGCACTTTGTGAAGTGCAAACTAACTTGATTTTAATTAACCCAATTAATAGTCCCACATCGGATTTTGAGAAAAGGGGAGAGTCCGTCGCCTATATAAATAGGGGTCTCCCCCCTTTCTCAAAACTCGTCCCAAGCTCTAGATCTGAGCGGCTCTCGTAAATGTTGGAGCACGCTCGGATCTAAGCTTAAATTAATATTTCTCTTCTCCCTAAATTTCTGCCTTACTCCTGCGGGCTCTAGAAAAGCCGTAAAGGAGTTTGGATTCTGGATCCGAAATCTAGGCGGAGGTTTCACTCGTGTGAAACTTTCTTCAGAGCGTGGTTGGCTCGGCGGCACGGGGATTGATCGCCTCGGGATGCGGAGCGGTTCGAGGAGCGGTTCGGGGAGCGGTTCAAGGAGCGGCTCGGCGTGGGACGGGAGC
This sequence comes from Scilla litardierei, assembly GCA_030789695.1. Lineage (NCBI taxonomy): Eukaryota > Viridiplantae > Streptophyta > Magnoliopsida > Asparagales > Asparagaceae > Scilla > Scilla litardierei. Next base: position 50,604 of record JAULAV010004528.1, read on the forward strand.
AGCTCGGAAGACGGCGCGGAACATCTCGCCTGCTCCAGGGCTGAGATTTCGGGTATGTGGTTAAAGTATTTTATTAGCATTAGTTTAGTTTAATCGCAGTAGGCTAGATCCTTCTTGGGATGGTCAGATCCATCCCAAGTCGGCATAGATTTTGGCATAGGGTCTTGGACCTTAGGGCTAAGTTAAAAATGTTTTAACTGCATGTTAATTAGTTAACATAGTTTTTCTTCCGTTGCTATTGTTTTTCATGTCTATGTTCTGTCCGACTTAGGACGAGACAAGAGTTTTTGTGCCCTACGGGACCGTGAATTCCCTTCACCTTTGCCCTCTCCGCCGTCTCCGGCACCTCCACAAACCCCCGGTAACCGCGACAAACTCCGACGAAGCCTCGCTCCAACACCCTGCCCTCCATTCATCTCCTCCCCCAGCATCCCCACGGTACCACTGAACTCCACCGGCCTCCGATGGTCGCCGACGTCGCGGCAACGTCGTCGCCACCCTTCCATGCGCCGCACCGCCGCCGTGACCGGCGTCACGCGTATAGCCCCACAGCTTCCCCCTAGCTTCCATCGTGTTGCCATGCTTCTTGCCGCCCTGTCTGCCGATCGTCGTCGCGGCCAGCACCACCACATCCACCACCGTCGACCCGACCGCCTGACGCAGCCTCAGCTGCCGGGAGTAATATGCCAGTCTTCTACTAGGTTGGTTGGTCGGTACGTCTAATTATAGTCTTATGGAAAAGCAAGCTTGGCAGTGCTCATCATCTTTATTTGTTTGGTCCATTTGTCGATGATACCCTTAAAGAGGGTGTTTGTTTATTTTGCCTCGTATCTTGATTGAATTAGGTTTGGTCTGCCATGCCAAAAATATTTTGGTGGGCTACTCTTATTATTTTGCTCCTTCATTTGGTAATGGTTCCACCATTTTCTGTTTCAGAGACAGCTCCATCTCCACCAGCTCCTTATTGCAGTCCAGCGGTATATTTGTACTGCCGACCGACTCAGCCCCTACTTCAACATAAATTTATTTGATTCGAAACGAATAAATTTATTTTAAAAAAGTAATAATAAATAAATAAATAGATCATAAATCATCTTGCTTCATCTCTCTTCTTGTCGTTATTTATTTTGTGTTCGAAATGGGAATATTTGGTTTGAAATGGGTTTCTTCTTTGAATGCATGTATTTTCCTTCTTCGGCTCTCCCTCAGCATCGCCGGAGAGGCCGCCGTGGTGGCGGTGGACGTGCACGCTGCCAAAGGCCTCCTGAGCTCCGGCCACCGATACTTGGACGTCAGGTATATTCTTAACTAATTCTATCTGTTCGTCTTTTTGTTTGTTAAATCATTGTATGGTTAATTTGTTGTTGTTTTTTATTGATTTTCTTGTGTATTTATTTTTACAATAAGGACTGCGGAGGAATTCAAGAAAGGTCACTTGGAGAACTCCCTCAACGTTCCTTTCATGTTCTTCACCCCTCAAGGCAATTATTATCCATCAAGTTTTTTTTCTTTTTTGGCTTCATATTTTTGTGTAATGACAAATAATTAATGACAAAATGAAATGAAATTATCAGGGAGAGTGAAGAACCCAGAATTTGTGGAGCAGGTTTCTGAGATTTCCAAAAAAGAGGATCTCATCCTTGTGGTGATTATACTTCTTTATTATTTGTGTTGCTTCTTCCACTTCTTTTTTTTGAGATTTTTTTATCAATTGTTTCTGTTCCTTTTAGACGTGATGGGATGCCAACGTGGAGTGAGATCGCTGCAAGCAAGTGCGGATCTTCTCAATGCGGTATTGTAGATTCTTGCAATCTAACCACTATGAATTATTCTTAACCACAAAAAAGGGAGAAGAAAAAAAGACAGAGACAAATTATGATATTGTTTACGGGTGTTTTCTCACCACGCGCTCGTTGACCTACGTCTGGATGGTCAACGTGATCATGGGGTCGAAGAGATCCCTTGGTCACACCAAGCTCACGTGCTCTTGGCGTGGGTAGGCGAAGAATCCGTGGGCTGAGTAGACGCTTCTTGGCAGAGCGTCGGTCTTCGGTCGACGTGAAGACGAGGGGAAGCCTCGGTTCCAGGTCGGGTGCTCAGCCTTGGCTAGACGAGCGTCGAGGGGTAGCCTTGGCGCCTTGTATGCTCCCTGGTCCTAAGTGACGTCGGCTCGCTCTGATAACGTGCGGGACCGTTTCGCTTCGAGGGGTATTCTTGGCGCCTCGGTTCAGCTCCTTTCTGGACAGACGAGAAAGCTCGTCGGGGGGGACCTTGGTTCCGGCCAAGTCCCCTCCGATGCTTAAGTCAGATCAAGGTCTGATGAGTGCCCGGCGGGGTAGGTATGACTCGAGAGGAGATCGATACGCTGACCCTCGATCCGAACAGAAGAAGGGAAATTATGGCGAAAGCAAGGTCGTTGATGGTGTACCTCAGATTTTGATACCTCGGATTCCTTCTCGCTCCTGGTTTCCCCTGCCATCCCCTTATAGGGTCCGGGCCACGATTGCCCAAAATCCACGTCCTTCGTCCGCCTCCACTCACGCCCCCGCGATCTGCCTCCTTCAAATCGCCTACGTGTGTCGTAGGGAGCGTTGATTAACGGACCCCTTAATGGTCATTAAGGGCCGCGGATTCAGGGGAACGGCTGTCCCTGGGGAGCACGAGTTGATCATGCGTCCCCAGGGCTAGGCCGGTCCGACTTCGGGTTTTATCCATGGGCCTCATCTGGCGGGCCTGATCTCAATCGTGGGCTTCCCGTTCTTGGCCGGGTCTCGGGGCTCTGTTTCTTCGGCTTCTCCTAAATAGTCGTATCAATTGCCTCATCGTCCGAGCCGTTCGGGTTCAGCCGGTTCGGTTCAGGCGATGTGACTATTGGGGATTTGACAGGCACATCAGTCGAGGCCAACCCATTAAATGGGGGTCATCATGACACGGTCCATTCGAACTCCTCTTGGTGTGGGATTCGAAGCGCCGTCGGCCTCCAGATTCTGCCGCGTGGTCCGATGCGATCGTCTTCGCGACGCGAGGGATGGTTTTGGGGTGATGATATAAAAGGAAGCTGTCGCCCATCGTGGGAGGATTTTGGCTTCTCCGATCGTCATCCCTCTTTCTCTTCCTCCCTTGGTCCTGCTCAAGCTCTGCCTCATGTCGTCCTCTTCAGCCACTGGTTCGGGTCGGGCTAAGGAGGCTGCCGACCCCGGCACGGCTCGTGGATCCGATACTGTGGTGCGCCGTCATGGGGCAGAGCTCTCGGGGGTGCCTCCTGAGGTATTGGAGCGGCCCTCGTTGGTTTGCGCCACTTCAATCGGGGATCTGCGCACCAGCTATCTTCTTCCCCCGTGCTCCGCCCGGGCTCCGGCGGCCGACGAGCGGGTCTGCTTCCCTGGCCCTCAGGAAATCGGGGTGTACGTGCTAAGCTTTCGGTTCGGGCTTCGATTCCCTCTCTATCCTTTCATCCCCGAGTTTCTGTGTGCTTATGGGGTGGCCTTATGCCAATTCTGCCCCAACGCCATCGGGTGCATTGTCGGGTTTGTCATCCTCTGCATGCTGAAGGGGGTTGATCCGTCTCTCTGACTTTTCACCCAATTCTATCGTCTGAGTCACCACCAGACGGGGGCCTGGCTCTATATTAGTGTCGGCCAAATAAGAGCCTGGTGTTGGGGTTGCCGAGCTCTCTGAAACGCTGGAAGGGGGAATACGTCTTTGTCGGCTTCCCGTCAGAATTGGACTTCCCGACTGGCGTGAACAAAAGATTGCACGTGCTAACTCCCAAGTGTAGGAGGTCACCAAGTAGTAAATATCCTAGTGAGCCTAGGGTCGAACACCGGGACAACTTGCTTACAATCAACAATGATCACAATTAGCTTAAGCGGTGTGAGAAATACCACCCTTTGGGGTGAGGATTGGTTGATGAGATTTTTAGAACACCCTACCGTTAAGCATGCAAACAACGAAATATGTAGGATAGCAAACAAAGATGAGAAATGTGAGTGTTCATGGTTTCATAGTGTAGTCGGGCTTCAAACTTCATTTCGAATCA
>JAULAV010004529.1:0-10000 GCA_030789695.1 Scilla litardierei
AGATTTCCACTATGAAATACTTGTGAAAAACCTCCACAAGTCAAATCATACAAAATGTAATTTGTGACTCCCACAACCCGGGATCACAACCACACTCTCACAACCGAGAGTGAAACTTACAATATGAAATTGAAATGAAATAAGAAAACTTCTTACCGACAAAATACCTATGCCTTGAGTAATACTTACGAATTAGGGCAAGGATGATTTTGAGGAAGAAGAAGTGGCACCAAACCCTAGCTCCAAGATGTAGATCAGCGATGGAGAGCTATGGGGATGTTGGTGACCTAGAATCAAGCACTTGGCTTGGAAGGCTTCACACTCAATGAATCTCTCTTTGGAAGTAAGAGTGAGGAGAGATTATTGAATGGAATGAATGAGCTTTGAATGAGCTTGGAATGATTTCTCTTGATCTCTAAACTTGCAATAATATCAGCCTTGACTGCAATGAATGCAGCCCAACAACTATTTATAGGATAGAGGAGAGAGAGAAAGAAATTCGAGTCATTAAATGCTCCAACGGCTCTTTTCTGAACCCAACTAGTCGGTCAAAGCACAACCACCGACCGACTAGTTCATCAACTAGTCGGTCGGTCAATTAACGTATACCGACTAATGAGTGAACAGAGAAAAGATCAAAGCACAGACATAAGGAACTAGTCGGTCCAAGAAGAGTAGCTGACCGACTAGTTTCACAACTAGTCGGTCGGTCACTCAACTGAGACCGACTAACAGATAAAGCTGAAGTCTGAGCAGAATTAGACTTAGTCGGTCCAAGAACAAATGTTGACCGACTAATTCACCAACTAGTCGGTCGCCAAATGAGCATAGACCGACTAACGATAAACAGTAAGTTAGGTGAAAAATTGGCATGTACAGTAAAAGTAAACTAGTCGGTCCAAGAAGGAAAGTTGACCGACTAGTTCATCAATTAGTCGGTCGATCAATGAACACAGACCGACTAATGATAAACAGTAGCTTAGGCTCAATTGTGCATGTACAGGGAAAGCTCAACTAGTCGGTCACAGAAGCATCACTGACCGACTAGTTCACAAACTAGTCGGTCGGTGAGTCAACTTAGACCGACTAACTGTAAACAGTAAAGAGCTTGGAAATGACTGACAAGAACTAGTCGGTCCAAGAAGCTTTACTGACCGACTAGATCACCATCTAGTCGGTCAGTTCTTCTTCTTGAACCAACTAACATGCACAAGAAGTCGCGAATCGAAGCGCGAAGCTTCGGGAAGGATTGTATGGACTTCTACTAAGATCCTAGAGCTAAGGTATGAGCATAATGAAGATTTAAACCGTAAGACCTACTCAAGGCTTAACATTCTACGAAAGAAGCTTAAAGACTATAAATAAAACTTGACGATACCGTCTTCAATAGCTTCAATCGAATCTTCATGACTTCTAAAGTGGTCCATAAGCTTCAACGAAGCTTTAGGCATACGATCACGTGCTTTGAGAAGTCTTGAGACGTCGTAATTGATATTCATATGAATTTGGCGACGATCTCCATAACTGCGCTCACAAAGTGTTAGTTCACGTTATATTTATGTTTGTTCATCATCCAAAACCAAATCCGGGGAGTCCAATATCCAACACAAGGGACTCCCCTCGGGGCTCTACCAAACAAGTATACAAACTCCAGAAACATCCATGCACTACAAAAAAACTAGTCATTTACAACTTTCACGAGACAACGTTTCTAATTTAGTAGTTGTAATAAATATTTACCGCAACTTTTTGCTTCCTGAAATTTGTAAAAAATGTTTATTACAACTTTTTTTTCGTGGATAGTTGTAAAAAATGGTTATTACAACTTTTTTTCTTGAATAGTTGTAAATGTTAATTTTGATACCACAACTTTTTTCTCCCTGAAAGTTGTAAAAAATGTTTATTACAACTTTTTTTGGTGGATAGTTGTAAAAAATAGTTATTACAACTTTTTTTAGTGAATAGTTGTAAATGTTAATTTTGATACCACAACTGTTTTCTCTTTCAAAGTTGTAAAAAATGTTTATCACAACCTTTTTCGTGGATAGTTGTAAAAAATGGTTATTACAACCTTTTTCGTGGATAGTTGCAATGTCTTCGCAGTAACACTCACAGTGACATTTCTCACACCGGAGCATTCTTAACTACGGATTTTTTTTAATCCCGATTCCATTTAAAAAAAATGCTAACTCTATGTACTAGAAAATGTCGCTTAACAACAACAGTCCTAAACATAAAGATTACGTACCTGATAGCTATGAGTCCACTTTCATGCTACATTGCAACTCATACGTAATTGAGGGCGTGAAATCTTAACATCAGCCATCCACATCAAATCTTCGGATCAAGTGAATGCCCTCGAGTGCAATCAATACCGAAATGGGACTCGTCATTATGTTTAATTTTGGGTTAGTAACACTTAACATGAAAATAATGATGTATATTAGTTGTTGTGGACTCCGCTTAACACAACCCTATTTCCCACAGCAACGAAAATTTTCCCTCAAAAATGCCCACCCCCCCGAAACCCTATATGTCGCCGCGCCTACAAAATTTTTCTTCCACGCTCTTCCCAAAATTCACATCCTATAAATTCATATGCAGTTCTCTTCATCTAAACCCTAGCATTTAAGCCGCCTCTCCATCCTCCGTTCTTTGCGGCCACTCCTCCCCCATCTCCGCCCTTTCCGTCCTATCCGTTCCGGCCTCGACAGCGGCTCCTCCGACAGCGGCTCCTCCATCTCCGTGCGACATGTGCAAGGGAAGCTGTCGGGAGTGGCACTACCGCTGCGACGGCTGGGGTTTCGATTCCCACATGGAGTGCCTCCACGGAGTCAGCGAGTGCCGCGATCGTGGGCCCGAGCCGTAACCGCCGGCTGCCGGCGACGGTGAAAAGAACGCGAAGGTGAGGAGAATGAGAAAGAGAGATGTGGTGGGGGAATTGGTAAATGAAGAAAATGAAGAAAATCGGTAAATGAAGAAAATGAAGAAAATCAGTAAATGAAGAAAATCAGAACCCCTTTGAATGATTCTGATTAAAGCCCGTAGCAGTTCGAGCTATTGAGCTTAGGGTTTTAGCGCGGGGGAGCAATGGTGGGCTTCATGTTCTCGGCTCCCATGATCATCTCTCCATGTATTTCTATTTAGCCGTCTCTTCAAATTGATTCTTTGATTACTCGGTTCCTGATCTAGTTGAGTAAATTTTGGTTGTAATCGGTAAATATTTCTGCTTTCTACTCTCTTTTTAAATTATAAATGCAAATCCTTTTATTTTATTTTATACTATACTGTAACTAGTTGAGGATTCAGTATTTGGAGAGGGGGATCAGAGAGCTGCTCGATTTTAGCCCCGGCGCGGTCTCGACGAAGGTGCAGGTGGCCGATCTCAAGAGCTCCCCAGGGCCGCTGAAGAGCGAGCTCCGCCATGCCCTTGATCTGCTCCGAGATAACTACCCTGAATTCGTCGTGAAACAGGTCCCAATCTTTGAATCCTTTTGCTATTCTTGTAGCTGTTTGATCAACAAATTATGTAACAAAAATGCGATTTTCCCCCACCAGATATTCATCAATGTGCCATGGTGGTTCATTGCATTCAACAAGATGATCAGCCCATTCCTCACACAGAGGACCAAAAGCAAGTTCGTTTTCGCCGCGCCGGCGAAATCGACGGAGACCTTGTTCAGCTACATTTCGCCTGAGCAGATCCCGGTTCAGTTCGGAGGCTTGAACCAATACGACGACACTCATGAATTCGGCGTTGCCGATGCTGTTACTGAGGTTGACATGAATCCTGCATCCAAGCAAATCATAGAGATACCTGTAACTGAGGTGGGCATGCATCTCTCAATACAAGCTCTTTCTGATTTTTAATTGATCTAGCATGTCTTGACAGCATGGAAACGAGTATTGCTAGTAGATCAGGGTCTAATTGATTTTAAATGTAGATAATTAGATCTTGTTGAGCTGCTTCAATAGTAAAGTTGCAAAATTGCGTCGGTGCAAAATGGACTATTAAAATTGCACTGACGGTTCCAACGGTCGGTATTAAAATGGACTATCTAAAAATTAAAATAAAATAAAATTTCTAACAAACCAACGTATGCAATTTTATCCAGATCAAACATTGTATCATCATCACCGCCCATTTAAAATTCAATCGAGAAGGGCCAAGAGGAACAGGACGAAGATAGATATTATAAACATCTCTTTTATTATGCTATAATTCAATATTTCAAGTACATGTTTCCATTTCATTATAAAAACAACCAACCAACTCTTTTTTCATCTAATTTACATGCATAGAATGAAGTAAAAATAATGAACACCAATACATCCTCAAATCTTGTTTGCTTTTCATGTCTTTTGATGCTGCTTCACTTCATCGACAGCATGCAACTCCATATAATCTAAAGCATCAAAATAAATTTCAGTTATAAACAAGATTTATTTGAAGCAAAAATTAAAAGAAATACTTTACATTGTTAACCTATTGGAGAAGGAATCATACCTTAGGAGAAAAAGGATGAAATCTGCAGCTTTCTATGATATCATTAGCAAACTATCCCTTGGTACCATTCCGCTATAAAACGTATCTTCTCAATAGATGCTCATGTGGGAAGGGACTTATGGAACATCCACCTGTATAAGAGGAAAGGAACATGATGCTCTATCAAGATTGTGAGTTAACCTTGAACTAACATTTTCTAGTATACCTGTCTTGATAGATTGACAGTAAATGATGGCCACTGGTAATTGATGGCTAGTACTACAAGCGCCGCTCCTGCTAGCCTGTGGGTATGTTTTGGCTAACTCAATTACATTTGTTTTCCATTTATATAGTTGTTTTCTCCCTCAAATATTGGTTCGGATGTGCCCATGGATTGAAGATTTTGCTTTTGGTCTGAGCAGGTTGAATTTGTGTTTGTGGTATGTAGTTTAGGCAGCTCCAATCAGAACAATTACCCATGAATGCTCCAGTCATGTAAATCTTTGATCCAATCTCCAACTGGTCTGCAAGTTCTTCGATGTTCTCGCTTAGCTCTTTTATTGTAGGCTTTGGGTTTGCAAGTACATGGAGTATATGCCCAGCTCATCCACCCATTCCTACGGCCACAAAACATACACACACAACAACCGAAATCATGTCAGATATCAAGAGCAAGTGCTGTTTGTCTATTGATGTTGGTTGTATCACTTGAGAGGCAAGTAATCTGAAGTCCTTGAAGCTGTCCAGGCCATGAACAGGTTGTGCTATATGCTAAAATGAATTTTTTTTAACGGTAATATTTATTTATTAAGAAATCCTACACATGACAAAAATCAAATACGTGAAGAAGGCATGTCATTTCTGACAACATTACAAATTATAGTTTATCCACGGATGCATAGAACCAACAAAAAACTAATTAGTGTTCTATGTTGATATTGGCATACAAGAATCAAGAATTTGTTTGATGGTAGAAACATCCTCAGAAATTAACCGCGCTAGTATAAATAATGAACCACTTCATATATAGTAAAGCTTGTAAATAGGATCCAGTAGCCATTCACTTGATAAGCATGCTCATCTAGGGAACCTATATAACACAGGAAAAACAATAACCTCCTTGTGATTTCGATTCCTCAAATGAAAGCATTGATAGAAGTTGAATACACACCATAATGCCTTAACCCAGCTAATGTCATCAAGCACGGATCATCCTAGCCATCAACCCACCCCTCTGTTACTAATCGATTCAACTGAAATACCAATCAGACACCATCACAACAGAGTCACAAATAGACAAATAAGTCAAATATGAGCAGCTATAACTTAGTCATATTCGAAATTAATGGATGCAATGTACATTACACTTCGACATTGCGGTGTTGGAAATATTTAACCTTGAGTACTCCTAAACATAAGGCTGGTAAAGTCAAAGTACTTCTAAAAGACAATAGTATGAAGGATGACGAATCTCAAATTCGAGAGTGCCAAGTTTCACAACTGAAATAAAAATTACAAATGCAAACATTTTGCATACAAATATCCATCGCTAAGAATATAGAAACAAAACTAATAACAAAATCAACAGAACTGGTGCATTATGCAAAACTTTGTATAGATATTAAAGCATAAGAATCAAAAAGATGTCCTAGAAATAGACACAATGTTCGGGTGCAAAAGAAGTTAGAATGCATTTACGATGGTATGATCATAACTAACATTTTTTCAATGGACAATATACATGCTCATGCCCAAAAACCCTCAGATGCTGTTATTTGGGAGATATTATTACATGGTTGCTTATCAACACAACGACAAATGCTAGACATGAGACTTCATCAAAATTGAGATACAGGAACATGGTATGTGGTATATCGTGCATGTTTGTTTATGTGCATATCTGTGTCCTTACATTCAAGTGTTGTTGAAGTAGATAGCTAGGAAAATAAATAAATAACTTAATGATATTGCATCATATGACTTATAAGGCAAATAAATAAATCATACCTTGCAGCAAGTTAAACATGATTTGCAAGTTCAATGAGCAATTATATCCAAACACCTCGTATTCCCTAAAAAGAGCATAAAATTAGTATCTACAGATGAATTAAAATTAGAAGAAGATGTGCGTATTGATTAATATGGAGATGAACATACATTTGTTTAAGGTTGATTACTTGTCATGTTCTGGATATATTATGGTGAAAATTGCCAGATAAAAAGATAAAAAATTGACATCAGATGATAGATCGTTATAAGCCAAATTTATTGAAGATTACATCCCATTAATTTTTTTTCATTTGGCAAAAACCAACAAAAAGATATGAACATGACTTCATACAAATCATGCATGCCTTTGGATACTTGACATATGAAATTGACAAGATAACTTCAAATACATGACATATGAAATTGACAAGATAACTTTTTGAAAGCCTCAGTCCTTCAATATCATCTTTAAAAATTAAGTTTGATCAATTCCTGCAAAGTTTAATACAGCCTTATACACACAATGAATTGGAACACAATTAAAAATTCGGTAAATATAATACCAGAAAAAGCCTTACTTGAAGTTTTTACCGTAAACATCGTCAATCCAAACCACCTTCATCATTCCATCAGCATCATCACATTTCAAATCTCAAATCTAAGAATAGGAAAAACAATCTCAATAAACCCCAACAGAAGATAGATAAGTATGCAAACTTACTAGTGGCAAGATTCCATAAAAGTGGTAACCGTTGCCTTTAGCTGTCTGCGTATTCTTCTTTTGATTGGAAAAAAGACAACTTGCATAATTTTGATGATTTCTTCCATCTCTGTTTATTTCTCATAGTTCAGAACTTGAAACTTGTTTTGTCATGGCATTTTCTGGGAGATAATATGACCAGCATCGAACCAACAGGTGGAGCTATCAATGCTATGTGCATTTTCCATAAAAGTGGCTTGATGTTACTCGCCCTGGACTGCAGTCAGATACCAGCCTACTTCATACCGGATTTAGGGCCTGCTCCAAAATGGTGTTCACACCTTGATAATTTAACGGTGTGAAATAATACTCTTACCCATCTAATTTTTTGTTCTAGTGTTCTTGCACCTTTTTAGATATGCTCACTTTATATATTTTTCTTATCTTGTATTGTTTCTTATGTTCCATATTAAAGGAAGAAATGGAGGAAGGAACACAAAGCAGCATATATGACGATTACAAATTTTTAACCAAAGAAGACCTTGAGCGGTTGAATCTGCCCAGTTTGATTGGTACCAGTCTACTGAGGGCTTATATGCACGGGTTCTTTATTGACTATCGATATTATAAGAAGGTGTGCTTTTCTTTAACATCTGAAGCGTACACATCAGATATTGGCTTAATAGTCAGCATGTATTTTGTGATATGCAAGTGTTGTCAAGCATTATAGTCATGCTGCTGCTTGGAAAAAGTATTTTAAACATGAAATTGCTATCTCATGATTTTCTCCAATGGTTTGATGCCATTTGAAACTCTCAGCCCGTGGCTATTTCATGTTCTCGTGCTAACAGTTGGCTTAAAATTCCCAAATTAATTGGCGGCTATCTGACTTTGGTTCAGATAGTCCTGAGCATGTCATAACAGTCCTTTGTTGAAGAAATTTAAAAATAAATGAAGTCTGTTTGATAGATATCCTTAATTTAGTTATATTTTTATTCTTATCCAATAAATTTAGGCTAATCAAACCATTAGTTATATGGTCATCTTTTCAGAGACTTTTCTTATTAAACGATGGAGCAGAACCCAATTTCAGGGAGCTTGCAAAAGAATTTGCCAATATTTTACAAACATACAGCCTGAGGTTTGATTTTCAATGAGTTGGTGGTAAAATCCTGCTCAAGGCAATATTTAATTTAGTTGAACACCATCAAGTATCCAACACTCTCTAAGATGGCTCTGGATGTTCTAGCGATTCCAATATCCATGTTAAGTTCTGGATCTTCAAACCAGTAGCAGAGTTCTTGATGAGTATCGAAGTTCGTTGCGTCCTGAGACATTGAATCATGGGGGTAACTCATTAGGGTCATGTGTGTACGTCTGAATGTGGAGCTGGGTGGAAGCTTATGCATGCAGTTGTGTAACTGGTATCATGTATTGATTTTGATGTATGCTTTAGTACTCTATGTTCATGTTTGATCTTTCTACTGAGTGAATTCTACACTTGAAAGAACACTTGGGCCCTAACGTTTTTCCCTTTTAACCCTCTGGCCTTAACTTCCTCATTTTGAGAATATCAGCAATCTCATTCCCTAACGGTCCAATGATTAGATTGCTAAGGGTGAGTTATGCTATTTTATTGCTAAGGGACGATACCTGCCGCCCATTATTCTCCTTTTGTTTTTTGGGTAAATTTCTCAGAACACTAACAAGATATTACATTGCTAATGATATTAGGAGAAGATAGAAGATTTTCATATATTTTTATTTGACCTTTTGCAATTCATATTTTTTTAACTTCATGTGTTAATAAAATATTTCTGATCACAAATCTTTTACTTCCTGGGATCCAAAGGGATGCCAAAGTGGGTGGTTCTGAGATTCTTCTGTGTACTCATGGCTAGAATTTGGACTTGTGCTTCAGGAATCAAGGCTGCTGATATCTTTCTTGAGTGGGATGTATCCTTGGATTGAACTATCAAGTCGGTGTCCACTGATCAACCGGTATGAAACAAAATTTCCTAATCTTGATGACAGTATAGGGGCAACATGCTTTTGGTTTCTGAATTCTGATTGTTATTGTGATCAGGTTATCACCATCAATGGCATGTTTCCAGGGCCTTTGATCCACTCAACCACTAACGATAATGTCTATGTGAATGTCTTCAACAACCTTGACGAGCCATTGCTGATCACATGGTATGTGATTGTTTTCTGTAGATTTTGCATGGCCCGAAACTTTTAGAACTCAGATATTCATGATGTAAATGATCATTATGCATAAAAAAGTTCTATAGATGATCATGATTCATGACAAAATTTGTGATGGTTGGTAGTTGATTGATCAAAACAATTCCAGTTTGCTCTTTAAATGAAGATACATTATAGTTATTGTGTGTTGAACATCTAGTTCTCTTTAAGGATCAAAAGTTGTATGCAGGAAAGGCATTCAGCAGAGGCTGAACTCATGGCAAGACGGCGTCTCAGGAACAAATGGAATGTCTTGAAAGAGGGTGCTCTTTCCTGATGCATGGAATGATATCAGAATCTAGTTGGCACATGAAGAAACTTGGAACAAATGGAGGGACTTGAAAGAGGGGTGGATGCTTGGTTCCATAGGAAGGACTTGGACGAAATTCTTTTCTTCTTCTTCTTTATCTTTTTTTATTTAGTCATGTTAAAAGATGTTATATCATCATCTTTAACATGCCATTTAAAATCAAAAACTGTAAATTAAACGATAATTACAAGTGGGTGGGACATATTGGGTTGAATTGCAGACTATGTTGGTAAATAAATATTGTAGGGTGGAGTAAATGAAGCTCGAT
>JAULAV010004531.1:0-25037 GCA_030789695.1 Scilla litardierei
CAAGAAGTAATTTCTTGATATGATTATCAGGGAAATGAGCCCACAGCCTAATTATTTGTGCCAATAGCTTTGGGAAAGCTAGGTTGCGAGTGGACAGAAGGCACACATAAGACCATTTTGTGGATGCATCAATCAGTACCATGAAGTACCGAAATGGGCCACTTGCGGGGTGAATAGGCCCGCAAATGTCGCTATGAATTCTCTCTAAGAAACCTGGAGACTCTAATCCCACTTTCAGGAGGGAGGGTCTCGTTATTAGTTTTCCTTGAAAACAAGTGGGACATTGAAATTCACCCTTTTGAAGAATCTTCAGGTTCTTCAAATTATGTCCACGGGATTCAGAAATAATGTGACGCATCATTGCTGATCCAGGGTGACCAAGTCTATTGTGCCAGAGTTGAAACTCTGGCAATGAAAGGCACTTCTGGTGCTCAGTCATATTGGCTTCTATTGGTTGAATATACGTGTGGTAGAGACCCGACGGGAGTCCCTTAAATCGTTCACGGATGGACTTCTGTCCATCTTCGTGATGAGTCACATACATATATTCAATGTTTGCTTCATCTCTAGTTTCTAAGTGATATCCGTTAAAACGAATATCTTTGAAACTTAAGAGATTTCTATTAGATTTTGGAGAGAATAATGCATTTTGTATTTTAAGTCTTGTGTTATTTGGGAGCAATATGATTGCATCTCCAGATCCTTCGATTATGTTGGACAGTCCCGAAATCGTAATTACGGGACCTTCATATTTGTTTAAGCTATTAAAATAGCATGGATCGCGAAGGATAGTGTGCGTTGAGGCACTGTCTACTAGGCACTCATACTTCATCTATATATAAGCAAAATGAGAGTTTATTTAAGTAAATGAAAAACAGACATTTAAATAAAAGTGCTCTCAAATGAAACTACAGATGAAGTTACAGAATTTTTAAATGCATAGATATAAGATAGGGCTCAATCGAGCAGGACGTCATTTTCGAAATCTTTGGCAGTAAACTTGGTGAGCGGGTGAACAGCTGCCAAGTTTGTTTCAGGCTGAGACTTCTGGCTTGCCTGATACAGATCTTGGAGGTGCCGAGGAGTGCGGCAATTGCTGGACCAATGTCCAGTCATGCCACATTTATGGCATTTAGCCTCCCAGGTCTTCTTAGGAATTGACACTGGACAGCGTTTTTACGCTTCCAACAGAGGCTTCTCCTCCCTTTGTTGTTGTTGTTGATCTGGGGAGGTGCTCCTCTTGTTGGCTTCATTACAGCTTTCCCTTTGTTCTTTCTAGCCTTCTTCTTGTTTTTCCACTTCTGGTGAGAAACATAGTGGGCTTCAGGGATAGGGGCAGTACCAGCATGGCGCAAATTATGAGTGGCAAGCAGTAAATCTCTATCCTGCTCTGCCCTAAGAAAGCAAGAGATCAAATCAGAAAACTTCGTAAAGTTGCGTTCACGATACTGCTGCATGAGGATTGCATCTTTCTCGTGAAACGAGGTAAATGTCTTTTCCAACATGTGATGCTCAGTCACTTTTTCACCGCACAACTTCAGGCGTGAGGTGATATAATGAAGTGCAGAGTTATACTCATCAACGGACTTATAGTCCTGAAGTCTGAGGTTTTCCCACTCATAACTGGCACGTGGTAAAATTACATCGATTTGATGTTTATAACGTGCCTCCAGCGCTTGCCACAATTCTAATAGGTCTTCCACCGTTAAGTATTCGGCCTTTAAGGTCCGATCTATATGTCTCCTGATATATATAATGGCTTTTGCCTTATCTATGTCGGAGACTACGGTAGGAGAACTGCTAGATGGTTGTGCCTCTTCAGGGGCACTGCTAGCAGGTGTATCGGCTACTGCAGGGGCCAGAATAGAGTGGAGAAGTGCCATCGAACGCAAGTGGAACTTCAGGTCCACTCGCCAGCTAAGATAGTTCTTTCACGCTGCATCAAGAACTTCGAAATCGACGCTTGCCAATTTTGCCATTATAATCTATGCAATTTAAATAAGCATGTATTAATAATTAAACATCATGCTAAAAAGAAATAAATAAGAAAAAATGCGAGGATCGGCCAGATACCCAAAACATAAAATGTCCAAAGTCCATATTACAGTTCATAAAGAAGAAAAAGAAAAATACAATTTGGAAACCCTATATGGGTCACAGATAAATGTAATCTCCTCCATCTTCATAGGTAGTAACACCGGTCTTTGGCATAATACATTAATTCCTCACTACAAATTTCTCTCAGAAAAGAAAAAGAAATTACAAAGAGAAGGAATATAATAAAAAGGGTATCTAAAAATTGGCCGATCCCTAAAAACGCATTTTGACTTATTTAAACATCCACGCAGGTATATATGCAACAGGCAAAAATAATAGTGCAGTATCACAGACATTACAAAAATCATTAAGCTCAAATATTGGATAAAATAATTTAGTTTAAGTTAAAAGGATTAGTTGGACCATGGGGAAACGTCATTCATCTTTAGGTTAGTTTACTAAAGAAAGAGCGGTCTCAGAATCTGTTTAATCAATTTAACTTAAATAAATGTTTTATCCAATGCTTAAGATATTTATTAATTGAAAAGTAGAAGATAAAATATCATAATCCGCAAGTCCTGTAGGCTAGAGGCGGGCAGCAGGCCCAAAAGCAAAAATAATAATCATATTAATTTGTAATTTGATTAACTGGGCTTCTGGCCCAAATAAAACAGACGAAATTAATTTTTACTCTGATTTGGGCTGCAGGCCCATAAGCGAAATAATAATAATTTTAATAGTCAATGTTATTAACTGGGCTTCTGGCCCAAAAAAACAGCCAAACTAATTTATTAATAAGATTTGGGCTGCAGGACCATGAGCTGTAGTTTTAAGAGTAAATTTAACACAATCCCTAAAAACAATCTTTTAGGATATTAGCAAGGGAATGTGAAAAGCCCCTAAACCCCTCATTTTACCAATCTTGTTCCCCCCTCTCCACTTGTCTACGAAAATCAGCCAGAGCGGTCGGCGCAATGAAGGATTTCCCCTACCGAGGGGAGGGGTTGCGCACAGCGGCCCTCCCCGTCCGGGGGGAGCGGCGGCTCAAAGGCCGGCGGCACACAGAGAGCCCCCCCATCGGGGGGCAAGGAGCAGACAGAGCCCCCCCCCCCCCCGTCCGGGGGGCGACGGAGCAGGCAAAGCCCCCTCCCCCCATCCGAGGGGCAGCGAAGATCAGCCCCCCCCCCCCCCCCCCCCTCCCGTCCGGGGGGGCAGCGCAGGAAGAGCCCCCCCCCCCCCCCCCCCCCCCCCCCCCCCCCCCCCCGGTCCGGGGGGGTGGGGGGGCGCATGAAGAGCCTCCCCCATCCGAGGGGCTAATATAGAGACCCCCCCCCCCCCCCCGTTAGGGGGGGGTTTGGGCGGCGCAGAGCCCCCATCCCCCCCGACGGGGGGAGGGCCGGCGTACAGAGAGGGCCCCCCTTCGGGGGAGCCAAAAGGGGTTTCAGGGGGTTTTTAATGAGTATTAAACATGATTTAGTAGATTTAAACAAGCCCAAAGAAAGGCTGTGAAAAATCATATCAAATTATTTGTTTGTAATTATCTACGGGATCGATAAGTTTTACCTCTAGATCAAAGATCTAGGGACGATCGTGATAAGAAAAATCCGTAGATCGAAATCCCGCTCCCGATACGCCTAAAAGTTCGCCGCAATGGTTCGCCGCAACAAATATATTCCATAGCGCGTAGGGGGTTAAATTTGAGGGGATACTGGAGAAAAAGCTCAAAGATATGAGAGCTGAGGTGCTGATAACATGTTACGATATGTAGAGGAAAGAGTAACCATGGCAAAGTGCCATGGTTCTATATTTATAAATCACATAGGGAATGTGAAGAGGTATGAAGTCAAAAGGTCCCCATTACTCCAATGGGTGGGGAGTACTGGAGGGATAAAGTGGTGGGTAGGCCAAAGGCCTCACTCACTCACAACAAAATCTAATATTTTAAATGGTACAAATCAAAAATTGGATTTTACAAATCATGTATTTATACATTCTTACATTGTAAAGAATTTCTTGTCTAAGCATAAAGTGCCTGATAAACTTTGGGTTCCTAAAAACTTAAAGTGTATGAAATATATGAATGAGTCTAATCATTATTAATATGTGCGTTCTAAGAAAATAAATCCTAATCGGATTTTGGGTCGTATTGGATGATTATAATTGAATCCAATGATGTTAGGGCATACATGCTTAATTTTATCTTATCAAATACCCATGTTTAATAAAATTAAATTAAAATTTAATTGATAAGATTAAATTAAATCTGAAAAAGAGTATTTCTTTATATGTATATTGCACAAAAAGTGTAGTGAAAAAAATGTTTATATTGCATTTTGTGCATGATTAGTTGACTAGTTCATACACTGTAGTCGAGCAATCTAGAGTTCTATTTACTGCTCATTCTATTTCCAAGATATTAGTCGACCAGAGTGTGGTAACTAGTCGACTAATCCTCTTCTAGTCAACTAATCATTAATATTGCCTAGTTGTGTTTGCTTGGATGCCACACCATATCTGCGTCTCACTTTCACACGTTTCACCATGCCACCACACATGAAACGCCCGGCGGCACCCAGACCACCACCACACCAAAGAGTTACACGTGCATGTGTACAGCTAACACGCCGTCTACATCAACACAACCACCCCCACCACTCATTCCTCCACCCCAGATTGCTACCATGGGTATCATTTTCAAAACTAAACTCCAACGAGACTACTTCGAATCCTACTCTTGACAAATCCTAATTGCAAGAAAATTCCCGAGCATATCCACTCTTGATTCACTTGGGATTATCGAGGGGGTCTAAGCTTTATTTTCTAACCTGGGATGGGACGAATTCCTCACATGCGAGGTGTCGTGTCCTCAAAATTTATACTGCAAGCGTATGGTGTAGCTGTAGCGCTATACGTGTTATTAAGTACTGGTTTGATTCAACGTTATTAGCTACACAGATCTAGTGTGCAAGGAAGTATGAATACTAAATGGAAAATGCCAATATGGAAAAGCTCTAGGCCCGAGGTATCACCACCATTGGATTAAAACTAGGATTAAATTAGATTGATCGGTTGTTAAATTCATGGGATAGGGAGATGTTGTCTAACCTAAGAGCATTCTCTTACCCCTCACTTCCTTGATGCAATGATATGATAGTCTCTTTTGTTATCCCTACCCCCACTTTCATGATGCCATGATAGGTCTACATACACCATGCCAAAGCCAACTACCATTGGTGCATCGACATGCAGTAGGTGTATTACGCCCGACAAATATCCCCAACCTTCCTCCACATCACTTCCATGGATAGGATTCAGGTCTATACTAGGAGGGCTCTAATCCATGCTCGACTCCCGTCTGTCACATGGATAGTACGAATCAATGTTGGGATTGAAACCCTAGATTAGCCCTAGCTTCTGCTATCGACTAGTTTATTTATCCATGAGGGAAGAGATCAATGTGCATCAATAATAATCATCCTCGCATATCCTTGATCTCCAATCATACAATAATTAATCAATCCCTTCCAATCCATAGCCAAACCCAATGGGGTTCAACCCATGACCCTAGATGGGCGACTACTCACAATCCATAGATAGAAACACAATCAAAATCATGAATTTAATCACCATGGCAATGTAGATGGAATAGAGATAGACAATCAAATAATCCACAATAAAGAGAATTGAGAAACCCTAATTCTATTGCAAAATATAAAAGTAAAATCAAGAAGAACAAAAAGAACTATGAAAAGTTGCAGAGAATAATCACTGAATACACCTGAATAATCCCTGATAAAAGCTCTGAAAAATTCTGTAAAGGGCATCCTCTCTATCAGAGGAAGAAGAAAACTATAAATACCCCACCAAAAATCTCAAAAGTCCCAAAAGTCCCAAAATTGCCCTTGGCGGTGCCCAGAAAACCCTCAAAATCCTTTATCGATGTGGTCGAATCGAATTCGACGCGTCCACGTCGCCTAAGATGTTGTAAACTGCGCTCTGTGATGATATCGATGCGACCACGTGGAAGTCCATGTGACCGCATCGTTCCGTGGTTCAGCTCCTTCAGAATCTCATCCAAATGGCCGTGTTGCTCAACCGTTTGGAGACTTCAACCCTCGTTGCACCGCGGTCGCATCGTCTGCTAAACGACCATGTCGATGACACTTTTCCTTCTCTTCAGCTCCATAGTGATGCAGTTGTTTTGTCCTTTTACGTGACCGCGTCGATGCCGCGTTTGATGCTCTTGGGCTGTCCTGGTGACGCGACCTTGTGGCATTGTTTCCTTCTCTTTTTCTTGGATTTTTGGACTCCCGTTCACATCTCGCTTCGCTCCATTGCTTCAACCTCCGCTCTAGGGTTCCGAAATCATTCATTTGCACCTGCAATATGTATAAGGGACCCTATAGTAAAAAGAAACCAAAACCGGGGGAAATGAAGTGGAACATGGGATGAAATAACATGATATGCATATGATAAAACGTGAAATATATACAAAATAAACACTCATCACGAGGTATAAACATACCAGAAACTCACCTTTGAGTTTCTTAGTTCCCTTAAGTCTGTAGACTCAGGTTTCGCATTTAGACTCATGAACACCGATCACACAATTTCCAATAATGCACTGAAGTCTCTTTTCTGTTGGCCTGCTGCAACAGTCCAAAATTCACTTAGCCACTTATCTATAGGATCGAACATGAGTGATCATGGGCGTTACTGTGGCCTTTCTTGCTCAACAAGTGTTGAAATTGGGCGTTGTGTTTGGCAAATTGGGATTTGATTTCTACCTGCTCAAAGGTAAGCTTTGATCAAATCTTAGCCTGCTCCACCGTCAACTTCTCTAGATTGCTCAAGATCTGAGCGTTGAGCATGTCTTGAGATTCCATGGAACTCTCGATTCTAGCTAACTTATTCCCACATTGCTCTTCATCGTCTTCACAGTTGCTATCCACTAGCGGCTCCTCCCCTTGGCTCATGCCAGGCTCTAATACCAATTGCGAAGGCCCCAACCCTGCACTTCTTCCCTTGCGTCCCATTTGGCACTAACAGCCATCTTGTTTTATTGGTCACAAAGAAAGTAGAACCCAAAATTAATGAGAAATAACAGGGCAAAAGGCCTTAAAATTGAAACAACTAGCCCAAAGAGGAGGCAAAAATACAAGGGAATTGATAGGAGGAAATTTTGTTATTTTTCTAGAATGAAAATCACATCTCTCGACCCTCCCATTAAAGCTGCTTGGAGACGATGATTCCTGCTGGCATAGGCCATCTCGCTCTCGCTCTGACATTTAACTACCCGCGGTATTTTCAGTAACGACTTCTACCAGCTGGCTGTAGCTCGTGGACGAGGATTCAGCGACAAGGATTCAGCGATTTTGGGTGCTCTTGTGCTGCCGCAGGAAGGCGACGATCCATGGTAGCAGATTGAGAGTTGCTACTATGGCACTTAGATGGGTGGGATTTAAAGATCAACCGAGACCCACACCTTAACCCGATCAACGACCCTCATTCCTCTTGGTCCGATTTAGCCGCTAGAGCTTCCCCATCATCCTTCAGACGAATAGCCATCACCTTCAAACCACTGGCCACTAGAGCTTCTCCATCATCCTCCAGACGACTAGCCGTTACCTTCAAATGACTAGCCGCTAGTGCCCGCCTCTGGTTCTCAACAAAGATAAATGTAGTAATGGTAAAAGATAAATATAGTTTGTGAAAATTATCCATAAATTAAATTTATATTTCCGTTTTACCATCAATAGTGTTAAAAGACAAAATTTAAAAAATGTATTCTTAATTTAAGAAGTTGAGAGTTGCATTATGAGAAAATTGTGAAACGTAAAGTTAGTTTTGTAAACATTTATCAGGTAAATAGAGCAAAATTGTGAAACATAAAGTTAGTTTTGTAAAAATTAATCAGGTAAATATAGCATTGCTATATATACCCTCAACTACTTGAGTTGTATGCAATGATTTCTTTCCAAGAAATCATTGCATACACCTCAAGTTGAGGTCTATAAATATAGATATAGATAAAGAAGAAAATGGTGATGACCTGGCAATGATTTTGTTAGAGGTGTGCTATATACACTGATTCAGAATCGGTGTATGCACGGAAATAAGTGAGGATGGGACATGACTGAGAACCCGGGAAGAGGTGGACCCGTTCGAAACAAAAATGAAGAGAATTGGACGCTGATTGCTCGGCGAATGATGGGACGCTGATTTCTCTCCGTGAAGCGTTGGTGGGCCTGTGAAAGCAAACGATGAGACAACTCGACGAGACGTGAGCGAATGTGGGCCCGATCGCAAGGGAATCACAATGCTTGGTTAAAAAGTTTGCTGACAGTGTCTGTTGCATGCTCAGACGCTGCATGCTCACGGGCTCATAGGCCATTAAGCGTGCATATATACCACCACCCCCAGCGATCTCTCTCACACCCCGTTCGCCTACACTGAGAGCTCCGACACCGACGAGAACAATGACCACAACACTCCACCGAGAGCTCTGTCGCCATCACATACGCAGTGCAGATGTTTTCGGAGCCGATGCAACACCGAGACACCGATGCATGCCCAAGCAACCACCTGTGCATCCACGAGCAGACACAAGCCACCGGTGCATCCCAGAGAAGCCACAAGCCACCGTTGCATCCCCGAGCAGCCTCGGTGCAGACGAGCACCCTCTGCTTCAACACTGACGTGCACCGCCTCCGCTTGAACGTCGTCGACTCATCCCTTGAACACCATCGACTTGCCTGAAGCCCGAGCACAAACATCGACCTGGGACACTCCACCCCGTGAGCTGCCGTCAAGCTCACTGCCACGGCCTCTGCTCCTCCACCCGAAGAGCCGCCATCACCAACTACGCCACCGACGGCACCGGTGACCCCTCCTCCTTCGCAAACTACTCCGACAACAAGAACGTCCCCCTTGACACGTTCCTCCGGTACAGCCGCGGTGGCGTCAACAACCAGGACACCTTCACGTCTTACTGCCCCGATGGCAATGTCGTCACCACCAACTTCACCTCCTACTCCACCTCCGCCACCAGCGGCTCCGGTAAGTTCTCCGGCTACCAGACCAACTCCAACGACGTCCCCAACTTGAAATTCACCATCTACGAGGCCGACGCCAACGGGCCCGAAAGGGTCTTCTCGTCCTACAACAAGAACATGAACTCCGGCGACGAGAACTTCGTCGGTTACGGCAAGGGCGGGAATGGCGTGCCGACGACCTTTACCCGCTACTCCGACAACTCCATTGTGATCAACTCCGGGTTCAACGGTTATGGAGAGGACAGGAACGTGGCTGCCAGCAAGTACTCGTCCTGAGGACGGGAACGTGCCGGACCCTAACTTCAAGAACTACGGCCCAAACGGGAACGGCGGGGTCGACGACTTCAAGACTTACAGAAACCGGCGGCCTTATGACGGAGCACGGCACAGGCGGCATTTTCTTTGACGTCGGAGGTGCCGAACTTGATGGTGAAAATCAAGGGCTTGATTGCCCTCGAAGCAGCGATGAGTGATTTGTTTTCATTGTAGAGGGAGAGGTTGAGGATGGCGGTGGCTACGTGCTCCTGAAGGACAGGATCGGGGGAAAATAAGAGGGAGATGAGGGGCTTAACGACGTCGGAGGGGGCGATCTTGAGCTGGTTGTCGGGGTTGTGCTTGACAAGTAGGCGAAGCTCCATGGAGGAGCGGCGCTGGAGGTCGAGGTCGGGGGAGTCAAGGTCGGCGATGAGGTCGGGGATGAGGTGCTCGTTAGAAGAGAGGATGAGTCTGTGGACGGACGACGCGTCAGAGGCGGTGGTGGGGAACTCGTCGGAACTATCGGAGCTGCAGTTGCACCACATTTGTCGCGGGACCCACCCCTTAGCTTGGACACACAGCATCCATGTCTCGCGTTGTCCCATCGTGGGCCCGCAGCCGTCCCATTCGCCTTGATGGAGAAAAATGACAACGAGCGCTTTTCCACGTCGCTTCATGGGTTCTCAGCCATGTCCCATCCCAAGTATTTCTGTGCGTACACCGATTCTGAATAGGTGTATATAGCACGCCTCTAATTTTTCTATGCGGCAGACGTCCAAATCTCCTGTGATGATTTGAAAGGGCTTGAAATTTCACCACCTCCCGAGGGAAGGTACATGTCACGCTCCCATGCATGTCTTCGTCTAACCTTTGCATTCCAATATAACACTTTTGTAATGCTTAGTTGTTTCATTACATTTCTTTATCTTCATCTCTTATTATGCATCTATCTATATTACAAAAGAGGGAGGTTTTTGAATCTTTGTCCCATGTGGCAATGTCACATCGCCACATGGGACAACCTTCTTAAATCCAAAACCTAAAAAATACAAAACTCCACCCAACCCCCAAAAACACACCCAAAACAAAACACCCAAAATCACACCCCCAAGCAAAAAAAACAAAAACCCCAAGACACTACACACACACAAACCCACCATTCTCATTTTCACCCGTTTTTGCACTCATCGAAACACCCGTCTAAAAAAATTGAAACCCAAAAAAAACACAGAGAATGTGCAATCAAAGAGGCGGGTTGAGCTTTTTGGGCGTCCGTTTCAAATAACCCCTCAAGCACAGATCCGAAGGCGCCCGCGCCGAATTTATTGTTCCTCGCCGAAGGCGGCCGTGACTCTAAATTTTTTTACGCTAATTTGTTGTTCTTTTAAATTTTGGCTGTAGTAATATATTTTTTTGGGGACAAAGATTTTGCGGGAAAAAATTTTGAATGCACCGTACCTGCAGGTATGGGTTATGACTAGGTATACACTATAGGAGGTTGTGCCATGTGGTATGTTTGTCTTAAGTGACAATGTCACATCGCTACATGGGGACACCCTCATAAACCCCCACCCCCCCCCCCACCCCCCCCCCCCCCCCCACCAACCCCCCCCCCCCCCCCCCACCCCCCCCCCCCCCCACCACAAGAAAACCCAAAAACCCCTCCACACCCTTAAAACACACCCAAAACCAAAACAACAGAAAACACACCCTCAATCAAAATACTCCAAAACCACCCAAAAAATACCCAAACTCACACTCACTCTTCTCATTTTCACCCGGTTTTACACCCACCGAATCAGTCATGTGGGTCCCGCATCTTGAATATGTGGGTTTGTTGTTGTTGTTGTTGTTTTTTTTTTTTTTTTTTTTTTTTTTTGGGGGGGGGGGGGGGGGGGGGGGGGGGTGTGTGGTGGTGGTGATGACCGGGGTTATTTCTAGTGCAGCAACAAAACGCACGAGTGACACCGAATATCTTGTGTGATTCTTATATTTATCTGAAAATTATAGATTCCATCAACCCAAAGCAATCACAAAAGCAGTCATAGAAGCAATGAGCCCTCTCCAAGGCATGGAAGAATGGAAGATAGATAAAGAGTTTTATAGTCGAACAAGCAGTCATAGGAGCAAGGGGGACTCGCCTTCGAGAGACACATAAGATCTGTAAGACCAGGAGGAGCCTTTTTGATGGATAATCCTTCGTGTAAGCAGGAGGACCCAACTCCATGGCAGGGAAGATGCAAGGACAGGGACCAGGCCACGGTCAGAGAAGCACATCTGATACAGACAAGTCATCTCACAATCGCCATAGACATCAATAGCGAGCATTCTTATCGGCATAAGAAGAGGTTTACCACCAGAGAATACAATCCACATCAACATCAGACGTCAACCAAGCAAATATATAGCCATATCAACATAATCTGTATTAACCGTTGCTTGATTTTGAATTTGGAGGTATGGTTTCTAGCAAGATTTCCATCCTTCATACGCCCACTGTTTTTAGACATCTAGAAGATTCATATGGCAAATACATATGTGAAGATACCCCATCTCTGCACCCTGTAAGTAATTCAAACTGGAGAAGAGAAAAGGTTACTTTAAAGGACATCCAACATTTGGCTAGCAATAGTTTGCCCTTATATGGCAGAATAACAAACTGACGCTATAACAATAATATTCCGCATTCATCCAGCCTCTGTTTTGACAATTAACAAGCACATCTGCTTGCTAAAAGAACCCTTCATTTACAGTTCAGCATGACAACCCACACTTTCATGTACACCATCCACAACTGAGCTCTGGGAGTTCCTTGTCTAAAGTATGGCCTTCATATTCCAAATCTTTGAATGTCAATTTTCTTACAGTGCTCAATATTTCAAAAGCCTTGGAGTCGCTTGTATAAAGTATGACCATATCCTCAACAAGTATGATCTTCGGATTCACAATATGAAAATTTTCCCTTTATCTACTCACCAACTGCACATGTAAAACAAGTCAGTTGCATTTAGAAATTTGATGCTCTTCATATCATCCACTTTATTAAACTATAACTTGAAAGAACACAACCCGTGGTTATTTTGATTCATTTTTCATCATTCAATAAACCTGCAGTGTGCAAATCATAAAATGTGGCTACAGGTTTTCCTACGCAACTGAAATGTCAGCAGAATAAACAAAGTGGAGTGGATAACCTACAATGATGCAACCAACAAATTACTATTATAAGAATTATCATTCTACTGGTTTATATAATAATCGTCTCTGATGGGATCAAAGCTTGTATTCTACAATTATTCACATGCATTCCGCGAAAATCCATAAATTTGAATGTACAATTTAAAAACTGATGCAAAGCCATCGACATATGCCTTGCCATCCATACTGTTGATAGATAGGTTCCGCCTTCCTGTAATGGTGGGCCGACAAGGACGCTTTTGACTAGTTAACCCTTCGCCGGCTGAGAGGTGGGACCCGTGAAAGAGTCTCCGGATCAGAATGAGCTAGGATTGGAGTCCATTGATGGAAATTGACCTAGCATCGTGATATCTCCTTGGATCTGCACCATCTGAAAATCGTCAGGGGTTCGGGGCTGGGACCCGACCGATTCCACTCCGACGCTCAAGTTAATTTCTCATGCAGGGAACGTAAAGAGGAAGCTCAAAGAGAAAGATAAAGAAGTATTGTAAATCATTGTTAGATACTTGGACCTAGTTAGGATCTGGCCTCCCCATTTTCCCTAGTCTCCAGAGTATTTATCCATCATCCCTTTACTTTGTAACTTCCCTCCATCAATGTAGCCTCTAATTGCTCAAGTAGTGGCCTTGAAGGGGATCATCATGGAGCGTAACCGTCCCCATCAATCTAGCCACTAATTGCCTAATTTAAGGCTATTGAAGTAGGCTCTGATGAGCCTGTAACCGCCCTCCATTTATGCCCATAAGGAGGGAAGTGAAGGTTTGACTCATTCAACCCAATGGTAATCGGTTGTGTTGTGGGTCGGCTTTGGAATGGCCCAAAAATGGCAGCCCACGTAACAGATGGGCTATCGAGCTTTTGGGCCGAAGCTCACTTCTTCAAGTAGGCTGCGTTTATACAGCTCCTCTCCGTGAGCCGGACACATGTATCAACATTGACCGCCATCGCCTGAGCTCAACCGATTGTAATGGTTGAGGCGGGCGATGTGATAATCATGAGGAAGAATAAACTTTGGTTGAATAGTCGGGTTGACTTGCAAGATAAGTAACCTCTCGACTTATAACCGACAGTCAAGGGATGCGACCCATTGGCTTTCAGTAGAGGTCGAGCTACGTCAACAAATCAGTCTGATGATTTCAAAGTATGACACCCGTTCTTGTAGTCAGCCCCGATTGCTTTGCTTGCTTGGCCTACAAGGAATCGGCCCATCGATCGTATAGCCATTCGAGGTGGTGGTCCCTCGGTTTACGTCCAACGTGAGTCGTTCGGTGACAAGTGGGTAGTCCCTCGGCTTACGTTGACAAGAATTGTTTGGTGGCAAGGGGTGTGGCCCCTCGGCTTACGTCCAATGATTAGACTCGTTTGGTTGCAAGGGGATATATCCTCGGCGTAAGTCTTACGACAAGACTCGTTCAGTTGAGAGGGGATGAACCATCGGCTTATGTCCAATGACGATGGTTGTTTGGTTGCGAGGGGCGTGGCCCCTTCGACTTACGGCCGACGACGTGAATGTCGTTTAGTGGCGAGGGTGTGGATCCTCGACCAACGGCTGACGACAAAGGCCGTTCAGTGGTGAGGAGCTGGCCCCTTAACTTACGGCTGACGAAGAAAGGCAGTCAGTGGCAAGTGGATGGCGCCTCAGCTTACGGCTGACGACAATGATGTTGTTTGGTTGCGAGGGGTGGCCCCTTCGACTTACGACTGACGACGATAATCATTCGGTTGCGAAGGACATGGCCCTTCGACTAATGGCCAACGACGATGGTCGTTCGGGTTGCGAGGGGATGGTCCCTTCGACTTACGACCGTTGAAGAATGTGTCGTTCGGTCGCGAGGGGTGGCCCTTACGACTTACGGCCGACGATGATGATGATCGTTATGTTGCAAGGGAGTGGCCCCTCGACTTACGGCCGATGACGATGGTCGATCGGTTGCGAGGGGGTGGTCCCTCGACTTACGACCGACGACAAAGGTGGGTCGTTCGTGGTCGTTCGATTGCGAGGGACATGCCCCCTTCATCTTACGGCCGACGACAAAGGTGGGTCGTTCGGTTGCGAGGAGGTAACCCCTTCGACTTACGGCCGACGACGATGATGGTCGTTCAGTAACGATGGAATGGCCCATTCTACTTACGGCCGACGACGATGGTCATTTAGTTGCGAGGGGGTGGCTACCTCGACTTACGTCCGACGACAATGGTCGTTCAGTTGCGAGGGGCATGGCCCCTTCGTCTTGCGGCTGATGACAAATGTGGGTCGTTCGGTTGCGAGGAAGTGGTCCCTCGATTTACGTTCAACGAAGATGGTCGTTCGGTTGTGATGGACATGGCCTCTTCGTCTTACGGCCAACAAAGGTGGGTCGTTCGGCTTGTGAGGGGGTGGCCCCTTCGACTTCCGGCCGACGACGATGATGGTCATTCAGTAGCGAGGGCATGGTCTCTTCGACTTATGGCCGACGACGATGGTCGTTCGGTTGCAAGGGGTGGCCCCTCGACTTACGTCCGACGATGATGGTGAGTCGTTTAGTTGCGGGGAGGTGGCACATTCGACTTACGGTCAACGACGATGATGGTCGTTCGGTAGCGAGGGGTGAGCCCTTCGACTTACGGCTGACGACGATGGTCGTTTGGTTGCGAGGGGGTGGACCTTCGATTTACGTCCGACGACGATGGTCGTTCGGTTGCAAGGGGCATAGCCCCTTCATCTTACGGCCGACGACAAAGATGGGTCGTTCGGTTACGAGGGGGGTGGCCCCTTCGACATGATGATGGTTCTTCGAATGTATTGCTTGCTTGGCCCGTGGGGGAGTGGCCACTGGTCGTATGATCAAGTCGCCTGCGAGGGTAGAACAAGTTATCCTCAAGCGCATAGCAAGGTCGGCCCGTGACCCGATCGTATAGCCGGACGGCTCGCTACGCATCCTGAGTTGACTTGTGAGCATGTACAACTTTTCTTAAAGTGAAAAATATGGCCGATCAAATGCGCAGTTAAGGTGTACTTGTGGAAGATATGCCATGGCATCAAATATGTGTTAGTTCAACAAAAAGTGAACTAAATAGTTTGATTGGTTATTACCAAAATGTACATCATCCACGCTGTTAAATGATCCTGGATAGGTCATCCTTGCCTCTGGATGGGTTATCTTCGACTCACGCTGCTAGATGCGAGACAAGACATGTCAGGGCATTTGAGTGGATGTAACGTTTCATTTTTTAAGAACCCAGGCCCACTCACGGGCCCAACCTATTTAATAAATTTAACCCTCTTCCCACTAACTCACTCTCCTCCACTTATTCTCTCTCACCCGATGAAACCCACACCCGATCCCTCATCTCTCATCTCACGCATGCAACGAAATCAGCGAGCAGCATCAACGGCGAATCGAAGCGAAGGGTTTTCGAAACCCTAGCCCCAATACCTCCTCGCGCCGTCACAGGGTTTTCGGGATTCTCCTCCGATAAGATCTCTCTCTCTCCTCTCTTTTTTATACGCAGCAATTCTTAGGGTTTCCCTCATGCGAAAAATCATCTCTTCTGAAATTTCATCGATTGAACTGCTGTTTGGTTTCCAATTCTTCTTTGGTTTTTCTGGGATCTCTCGACTTACTTTCTACACTCACGGTGAACCATATTTGCTTTAAATTTCATTTATACTCTTTGTGCCTCGATTTGTTGCGAAAATAGGGTTTGACGTAGGAAATGATGATTCGGCTTTGACACGAAGGGAAACTTTTTTCCTCTTGAAAAATTGGGCATCTTTATGGCGAGGCGGCAACTTTGCCGCAGCCCCGTACTTTTGGTCTAGGGTTTCGGCTTTGGGGTCTGCAGCAGGGGTTTCTCCCTCTTCAGTGTTTGATTCGGCTGATTTGTGTTTCACTGTTTTGATTTCCTGCGGCCGTTCTGTGTGCTTGTGGCTTGTGGCTGATCATATCCTGCGGTAGTTTTGTTCATTAGCCACGGTTCTGTGTAATTTCCTTGTTCGGTCATTATATGCTTATATTTTTGTGTGTAATTTTTCCTTGTCCGGTCAGAATGTTCGGTAGCATATGTGACTGTTTGGTGGGATTTTAATTGAGATTAGCTCATGTTCCTAATTTCAGATTCTGAGGAGATTCCCCTCGGGCGTGGTAGACCCTAACGACATATTATTGGATGCCTACGTAAACGAATCTGTTCCTAACTATGTTTACTCTTTTTAAAAGGAGATTTAATTTCAGTTTTAAATGTCCCGAAAGATCTGATTGTTTTAGAAATATTTTTTGGAATGCTATAAATAGATTTTTACTTATCATAGGATTTTATTTATACTCTGTAATGTTAGAAGATATTTTGTAATAATGTTGGTGCAAATAAACGTACTGATTAAGGAATAATGACACATTGGAACAATTGCTAAAGACATTACAGCTTAGAGCACTAAACATTTTACACAACTTAGAGAAATAGAACTAGAGAACAATTGTAATTAGAATGACATGAGGTTTTGGGAAATCATAACTAAAGTTAGAAAGTGTGGCAAAGACTATGCTCATTGACAGAATTGAATGACTTGATTGGGTTCCTTGATGAATACCTTGGACCAATAAATGTAAGGCACCGGTGAGCTCGCCTGTGAAACCCGAGGTTGTTCTTTAGCCCGCTCTTTCCCTTTACATTATGAGTATAATATAAAAATGGAATGTTTTAGTTAGATAGGTACAACCTAGTGCTTAGTGTTATTGACTTTTTAGGACTAGGATTGCATGAAAGTTATAATTGTTGTTTATTGTAAATATCCTTTACTTTATTCTTTCAAATGTTTTCTCAACAGAGACTGAACCAGAGTACGAGGAGGCCCCAGCTTTTGAGGAGTCCGAATTCCCAGTGGAGAGTGCTGATTTCTGAGATAATGATTAGTAAGGAGAATATTCTTCTATTGTTTAGTTGCTTTCATATTGTTTAGAAATAAAGACTAGTAGTTTCACTTTTGCTATGCTTTGTACACTCTTTGAAGGATGAATAAAAATTAATTCCGTTATGAAATTCTACGTTTGCTCTATGTTGGCTTCACTGGAACTTTGCAGGACCTGCACAAATAAGGAAAAATAATGGTACCCAGAAATGGGGCGTTACAGTGGATATCACGCCAAGGATCGATGCGGCAATGGCCCCGATGAGGTGGGGAGCCGCTTTTATGGAGTTGCATTTATAGACCGAGTTTGGCTCGCGAAGCCTCCTTCATGGCTACCTTAAGGTCAAAAAATCTCTCAATTGGAGAGGAAATAAAATGCAATTCGTTCAAAAAATCCCTTGATTAGAGAGGAAATAAAATGCAAAAGAATTGCATACATCAATTACGAGAAAAAGGTTTCCTGTTATTTTAAGTTGTAATTAGAATATGGATGGAAAGAAACATGTAGTGGTTTCCCATCCTCCATGGCTAAAGATGGCTAGCATCATCTGCTTTGAAAAGAACTCGGCGAGCTCTTCCAGGTTGGTCGGCATAGCTCCGTCATAGCTCAGCTTGTGGCCACATGCATTCATAACTCGTCGAACTAGTTCAGAAGCTTTGGACAAGTCTCGGACGGAGTCCAGACGCCCGGACGGAGTTTGGCCCTCCAGAGCTTGGAGTTCGGGAAGAGGCTCGGCGTGGTAGTGCCTCAACGGAGGAGCCAAGCTTCAGTGACGGTGAGGGTAGCTCGCAAGCATGTAAAGAAAATTAATAATGTGCTACCTAAGTATCGAGGAGGCAGAGTCCCCGCGGATCCCAACTCGGCATGCTTCCTGGGGTTGCATGTTATCAATTTAGGTTAGAAAGAGAGTAATAGAAATTTCTCCTAAGTGGAAATTTCAAATGAACGGGTTTCGATTTTCAGTGGGCCTACAACATAGGCTCTTGAGTGGGCCTCTCACATGTTTAATATGCTGCTACCAAAGAAATGCGGAGCTCTCAATGGAAGTGACACTGTGTTGTTAACACACATTTAATGTTACTACAAATGTACCTTCCAGTGGATCGAAATTGGTCGAAATGTCGAAGTGGAACGAAATGACTGATCAGCTCTCAAGGGAAGGGAAGCTTGCTGCCGAAGTGGGTCGAAATGCCTTCCGACCGATCAGCCTCGTGCGCTTCGACCCTGGTCGAGTCATCCCCAAGCAGGGGAAGGTAGATCTACGAAGATCGCTGTCGAAGTGGGGTCGAAATGCCTTCCGATCGATCAGCTTCGTGTGCATCGACCCTGATCGAGTCGTCCCCAAGCAGGGGAAGGTAGGTCGACGAAGCTCACTGTCGAAGTGGGTCGAAATGCCTTCCGATCGATCAGCTTCATGCGCTCCGACCCTGATCGAGTCATCCCCAAGCGGAGGGTAGATTGACCGGGTCAGGCTCAGGTGTAACTCGATAAAGCTTGGTCGAGCTTGGGCATCGACCATCTCTATGACAGGGTCGATGCAGCGATCATCCTCTTTCGAGCATATCAGGAGCTTGGTCGATTCCCTACACGTAAGTGCTCGGGCAAATAAATCACTAGATATAGTTAAAGTGTTACCCCGCATTTGCATCAAAAGTTCGATCGAAGCTCGGGTTTAGCTCCGTCGTGGCTCGGAAGCATAGACAAGGCATGGCAACTCCGTCGAGGCTCGAACGAGGCATGGGTGCTTCGGTCGAGGCTCAAACGATGAAGTGGATCACTGCATGATTCCATAACTGCTTTATTCCATTGAGAAAGCTTCAGAGTCAATCCGTTGGCGGGGAGAGTCCGATCGAATTCACACAATAAATGGATGCCCCGATCGAAGTTTGGACATCGATCGGAAGCTCAAGCTCGACCTTGGAAGCTTGGGCTCGACCTTGGAAGCTTGGGTCGAGCTTTAGCGACGTTCGGAAGCTCGGATCATATTTAGGCGTGACTCGGTCGAAGCTTGGACAGAACTTAATTGGCGATAAAGTTCCTTGAGGAGAAACTGGGGGCATGTTGACTTGATGCATAACCCTTCACCTTTTGACTCGAACACGATCGATCAGAGGTCCAACAAAGGATTATTATCTGGTTCGGATATGATCGATCTGGTGTAGCTCGTTAGAGGGCGATCCAAGCCTTAGCGGCTCAGGAGGAGGGACTGTACCGTTATTTAGAGATGGGGCCTTGCACCGCCATTCGGCGACGAGGCCCCACCCAACCAAGCTTGGCATAGATCCAATTCGACGACCGACCGAGGTATGTTTTGACATGGCATCGACGAATAACCAAGGTGCGCATTTGATGAACGGCCAAGGTGTACAAAGATGCGGAGCTTAGGATGGTCATTGGTCGGATCCTGGAGGTCGAAGGCAAAGCTTGGTTTGATTGCCTGCACCATGCGAGTTGGGAGAAGTTCGAATGCAAGCTCGGATGAATCCCGTCGGCAGGGAGACCCCGATCGAGGTCGTACGACCCAATGGAGGCCTCGATCGAGCTCGTATGACCTGCAAAAGCTTCGATCGAGCTTCCTCGAACGTTCGTCAACTTCATCGAATGAACGAGCTTGGACAAGGTTCGGACCTCAACTTGGATCGTAGCTTGAACGGGTTTGGACGAGCTTAGACGAGGCTCCGATGGAGAGATCGAGCCGCGACGGAACTTGGACAAAGCATAAAGGAAGCCTCTGATTCCAATGGTCCACGACAGAGATGAATTTCATGTGCCGTAGACAGACCTCTCTTCAGTTCCCAGTGTGATGCTTAACAAAATTTAAGCTATTGGAAAGAGATGCCCAACTCGAATGATTGGATCTGATTCCAGTGGTCCACGATAGAGCCTGATTTAAGTATGCCGCAACAGAGCTCGGACGAAGTTCCCATGGGGAGATCGAGCCACAATAGAACTTAGACGAGGCTCCGATGGAGGGATCGAGTGCTGAGTTGCAACATCAGCAAGGTGGAGTTTCTGCAGTTTACACATAAAAGAGAAGATGAGAGGCTTGGTGTTAATTGCGTGCCCCCAAGTTCTTAACCTGAACGCAAAACTGTAGCCAAGGGCGGACCTACTGCTAACCTTGTGGGGGCACGGGCCCCACAAATTTTTAGAAAACTATCTTTTAGTACACATGATTTAATAGCAAGAGGTCGATGAATTGATGAAGCGGACCAACATCAATTAAGGGGAGATGTTACCAGTGGGATATGAGAGGGGAGAGTGTGAGTAATTTATTGTTTTAATTTTTTTGGTCTCTACAAACCTTCTTCTTTTGTCTGAACTCTCCCAAAAAAATCCACTCTTCATTCTGAACCTTCTCCTTCTATCCAAGCCCACCCACCACCCCCCCCCACCCCCCCCCCCCCCCCCCCCCCCCCCCCCAATCCATCGACCCGATAGGTTTTAGCCCCTGCTCCGCAGCCGCCTTAATCTAGAGGTCGAGAGCAACGACAGTGCAACACCGTCGACAGTATAAAGGCGAAGATCTAGGACAAAGAAGAAGGGTAACATTACATATTCTTCATCCAAAAAAACCTCTCGTTTCCCTTAAAACCCCAGCTTTATTGAAGGTATTAGCTAATTTTATTTTACATTGAAGCCCATTTGTAGCTTCTGCTCACCTCTCTCATCTCTGTAAGTTTCCATCTTTTGATCTTATCCTTTCCAAATTGATGTATATTCGTTGGGTTTTGCAATTTTTTGGAGATTTTTGGTGGATTTTTTTTTGTTGAGTTGGGTGGTTGAATCTGAGGTAGAGGGTAACGATATTTTTCGTCTAAATTTATGGTTTATTGTCGTAAATCTTTCATTGTTATGATGATTATGCCTTCAAGTTATTTTTGGATCAATCTGATTTGATCGGCTGATTGATTTTGCTATGTGTTGATGCTCTAGAATTTAAACTGATGATGCCCCATCAATAAATAAATTTGCAATTTCTACCTACTTGCCTATACTGCTCTGCTCTGCTAATTTCCATACTTCAAGCTGGTATTGATGTTATTATTGTAAGGCATTGATTGTATTGTATTTTTTAATTTAATAATAATATTTTTATTAATATTAAATTGTGACCACATAAGTCCAAAGGCCTAGTTTCGTCACTGACTGTAGCAAAGGTGTTAGGAGAAAATCCAAAAATTATGATTGAGATAACAAAGCAAAGTGGGCATATATTTGGTACAGCGCAAGGCGCAAGGCAAGGCGCACAGGTCCTTTGGAGCCTGAGGCGCAAGGCGCACTTAAGGCACGGGCTTTTTTGAAAAGGCGCACAGTGTATAAAAATTGGATATATAACCCCGAAGAGGTATGATATTTCAGAAATAAATTTGCATAGGAACTAGAATTAATCATGATTAAAACATCAAAATATAACATCACATATCATATATCATAATGGGTTGACCAAGTCAAAAATCAATAATCCATAATACGATATCCATAACCGATATCCAAAATAGAAAAACAATAATATACTAATCTGTCCATCGACCACGATCCATCTAGCAATAAAGAAAGATCAATCATATGCATCATGAAAGTCAGTCTCATCCTCATATGTCTCATCATCATCATCATCAACTGCGTCTGCATCATCGTCTGCCAGTGCTGCTTCTTCCTCTCCAGAGCTCTCATTTCTAAGATGAAAGGATGATGTTGAGGCTCTCCCTAGTGCTCCAACTCTCCTCCTAGTGAAAGTGATGTTGATAACTCTATCTGATGCACTAGGCCTTGTACTAGAAGTTGACCCTATATGTCCATAACATAGAAAAATATGTTAATAAACTTATCAGAACTCGTGAAAATAAAGACATGAAATGTTATCAATTTTTTACTAATCACCTCCTGCATGATCCACCTCTAAATCAGCCACCCCTCTTTCTACTACATGTCCTTCACGTCTCTCTTCTTCAAGCCATGCATCATCCGCCTCCAATTCTGCCGCACTTGGAGGGGTTGGGGTTGGCGCCACACCCACATTCCCTTGAGTTCCTTTAATTCATTGAAATAGTATTAAACGTGCTTATTAATAAAATATAACTAGTACTTGTCTCATAAATGAAAAAAGTAATGTATGGATGGCTAACTCACCAATAGGAGTAATAGTATCAATGTCCACAGCTCCACTTTCTTCCTCCTCGAGTGTCGTTCCCGTCGTCCACTCATTGCTATCTTCAAGTAACTCAATAAGTGAGATAGGATCAAGCTTGTCACCCATCTTGAATCTTTCCTCTAAGATGGTGTTGTATTTAACAAACACCAAGTCATTCAACCGTTGAGTTTCAAGCCGATTTCTTTTCTTGGAATGAATCTAGTAAACAATAAAAGATTATTGGTTAATATTTATAAATAGGTAAATACAAAAATAACAGCAAATAAATTGTCTTTTACTTACTTGCTCAAATACACTCCAATTACGTTCACACCCGCATGCACTACAAGTCAAACTAAGTATGCGGATCGCAAACTTCGCCAATTGTGGAGCAGTGGCCCCATAAGACTTCCACCATTCCGCTGCCAATTTTACAAACATGAGTACTAGTGAGTAGTTGCCGTATAAGTTTACCTATAATTTAAGCTATGTATGATACATTAAATAAAATGTAAGTTACCTGGTGCTAAGTCCTTTCGCTGCATGATAGCGAACTCAATCCCAAATAATCCACTTCCAGCCTTGTATATGGGGAGCTGACTCAAAACAAGCTTCTGATCTTCAGGAGGCACAAGCACACAAGCATATACACCGTTCATCACATCAATATCTAGCTGGATGTCTTCATCATCATAAAACGTACCTGGATTTAAGAAATATCCAGCTGCATGTAATGGACGGCGAAACTGACACTCCCACCTCTTATCAACAATGTTGATCGCCTCACCAAACTTGCTCTCATCATTGTCCAAAGACTCACGGATGCTATTCTTTGCCATTTCAATGGCCTTGTACATGTAACCCATGGCTGGCTTCTTCTCACTATCAGCTAGCCTTAAGACTTTAACAAGTGTGTATGCAATCTTCAATGCTAGCACCATCTCATTCCAATAGCTCTGAGAAAGAATTGTAGCTGCAATTTTCTTTCCCTTCCTATCATTTGTTGCCCAAGTACTAGATAGCCACTCTTGAGACCTAAACATCATTTGCAATTGACGTTTCTGATTGTAGATACTCTGCATAGTCAAAAAGGAAGTAGCAAACCGTGTTTTTGCTGGCCTCACTAGCTCTCTATCATTGGTGAAGCCCCTCATCATGCTCAACACCTTCCCATGGTTATAAATGTAACCACTAAACTCCACGGACTTCTTGATAGTCTTCATTATGTTGGGCAATTTTCCAATATCTTCCAACATTAAATCTAGACAATGTGCTGCACAAGGGGTCCAGAAGATATTGGGATACTTCTCCTCTATCAACTTCCCTATCACATTGAGAAAAATAATAATGAATGAAGGATAAAATAAGTTAAATAAAAGGCTTAAAGTATGTCAACAGGAAGGAATGAAGGATAAATCACTTACCAGCTGCCATGTAGTTCGATGCATTATCGGTGATGACTTGAACTACATGTTGTGGCCCAACCTTCTGAATCATCATGTCCATCAACTCAAATACTTTGCTCCCCGTTTTTGTATAGGCTGAAGCATCAATAGATTCCATGAACACCGTCCCTCTAGGACTGTTGACCAAGAAGTTCATGAGAGACCTATTTTTTCTATCAGTCCATCCATCTGACATAATAGAACAACCTGCCGTCTTCCACTCCTTTTCATGCTCAGCCAAGAGAGCTCTAGTGATACCAACTTGCTTCTTAAGCAAAGGAACTCTCAGCTCATGATAGCTAGTCGGCTTCATGCCAGGACACCGAGAGATTGCATCAAACATTTCTTTGAAGCTATCAAGTCTTGCGGTATTGAATGGAATGCCTGCTTGATAGAACCATTTAGCCACACATGTATTAGCATACTCAACCTTTGCAGGATCCAGACACTCATCTAATGTCGCCTGTCTCAAAGGTTGTGATGTATTTGGCCTCTTTGAGAAAAACTTATCCATAGTGTTACCGGTTTTTCTTTTACTGTTTCCAACACTCGTAGTCTCCTCCATAACTCGGTCTTCCTCTCCCGAAACATCCATATTAAATGAACCACCAGCATTTGAAGCAGCAGACGATGCAAAGGACTTCTTCCCGCTTTTTGAGTCCATGTAATCTTGAATCTCATTTTTAACAACATCCGGTACATGTTTGCATACAAGGACATTTCTGTTTCCTTCAACAAGGTGTAGCTTCACGCGATACACGCCTCCTTTCAACTCTCTTCCACAAA
Organism: Scilla litardierei; assembly: GCA_030789695.1. Taxonomy (NCBI): domain Eukaryota; kingdom Viridiplantae; phylum Streptophyta; class Magnoliopsida; order Asparagales; family Asparagaceae; genus Scilla; species Scilla litardierei. Next base: position 24,800 of record JAULAV010004531.1, read on the forward strand.
AATTGCATTTCAAGTCGTTCGTATTTTTAGGATCTGAATGTATGCAATATTTCCAAGCTGGATCCTTTCTACTATGAGCGCCTACTGTCGTTGACCCCTCCGGGTTATTTCCAGCCATAACTACTAACACATCAAACAATGTTCACCATAATAAATCAATCTACAACATGGTAATAATTAGTTTTGTTGACAATCAAACCATTCATATGTATAAATCAATTTCATTTCATGCACAACA
>JAULAV010004532.1:0-63169 GCA_030789695.1 Scilla litardierei
CGCCATCTCAGGACCCCATGAACTAATCGGAATTGCGGCATCGATTTCTCAGCCCGTTCTATCTCAGTCCACAAATCAGCTAATTCGAAGTATGTAAAAGAAGGAGATGGAGGGTGCATGAACAGAAGAGGGGACTAACTTACACAAACGACGACAAAGTGAAACAGAGAAGAAGAAAGTAAGGGTGAGGGTGGGCACAAGTTTATCAGAAAGTAAGAGAAGATGTTTTCTTAATCCCACACTCTCTATTTTCATCCGCCCACACTCTCTATTTATACATAGAACAACACTCCCTTGGGGCGAGTTCAGCCGTCTAATCTGCGACCGTATCGACATCTCAGAAGAACACCGAAGCCCCAGGTTCTATGTCTTTTTGGCGGACAATTCTAGTGTTTGGCATTTTGTCGGCCAAAATCAAATATATCGTCTCGACTACCCAACCAGTCCAGTCAATATGTGCCACATCACCTGACCTTAACCGCCACGATGGCTAAGCTCGATAGATGGGGGCCATTGCTACAGCACTCGACTGGCCCAATGATCACTCAATTGTTTATTTGAGCGGGCATGCCCAACAGTCCATAGCTTCGGCCAAACAGCCGAGATGCCCTCACGTGAGGCCGACCATTTCTTCATTTAAGACGATAGCCTAGCCGACCATTGGGCTTTTTCATTTAAAGCATTAGCTCAGAATGAAGGCATTCAATGACTGACTGTTAAGCTCGTCATCAATGGCCACAGGTCAGATCAAAAGCAATAAAGCGGTTTAAAAGCTCGAACGCTATCCTCGAACGTTCCTAAAGAGCAGTCGCCTATAAATAGTGTCTTGGACAATGGGAGAAGGGGCAATTTCTAAGAACCAAAAAGTCAGGTACTCCTATATTCGTATGTGCTCCACCTAAAATTCCGCATTTCTTCCATAGCTCGGTGCGATAACTAATGGTTAATCTCCGAACAGATCGGACATAGTTCCCACGCGCCTTCTTTGAGTCATTATCTGACTTAAGCATTAGATGGGATTAGGTCGGACCACAGATCCGATCCCCCTAATGAGCTCATCGTGTTGCATGAAGCCGAAGGTAGCCCGGAAATAGCTCGGATCGAGGTCCATTTAGCCCGGGGTTAACCCATCCAGTACCTAGTTAGCTGACGTCGTCGTCCTATACCAGCTACTGCAAACATACCATCATCAAACAATATCAAACAATGCCAGTGGTGAGGAAACACCGGTAAACAGTCCGCCGCCACAAAGTAACCATGCCCAAAAAAGTAACCCTAGCACTCAATGTGCAATGCAACTTGCTCCGCCGACTGACACGCCGCTGATCAAATGCAGCCCATGAGGAGTCTAAAGCCAATTTCGCAACAAAATTGCTTTGTTTCCAAGCCCCAATTGCATCCACGCACAGAGCCACAGCCTTTCACACCAGCCAAATTTTACCTGGCCCCTCCCCTTTCCAAAAAGCTACAACAGAAAGCTCTTGAAGAAAGCTGATCAACTTTAGTGAGGACAGTAGAATAACATGCTAAGACTTTAAAGACAGAAAAGAGGGGATCACAATAACCAAACCAACAAGTAAATGGCTCAAATTGAAGGGCGGGGCATTTGTAATTTTGGTTGTCATAGTCACGAAAGCCTCCAATATGGACTACTGTGGAGAGAGACTTCGAAAACACATGCATGCATGCTTTTAGGGTGAGCATCTTAGCCAAAGGCCAAACATGAAATCTTCATCTATATAACCGAGAGCAACCCTGGAGAATGACAAAGTAGAAACAGCACCATTCGCAACAATCATCAATAAGCCTCCATTTAGTATGCCGTAATTGTTATAATCCTTTAATGCAGATCATTTAAAGCTGTTTATCTTTAGAAATTGCTTGACAGTTTTAACCCAAGTTGAACGCTCTTAACTCCTCGTTTAACCCGGTGCCAAACATAAAAGTGGGCAAATTATACAACAGTTACCTAGAAAACTCATTTCTTACCGCGGACTTTTCTGGTCTTGTTCGTTGTGTGAGCCTAGTGCCCATTAACCGTGCTTATATATAATCTCCTAGACTGAGGAGGAAGGGAGAGACTATGGGGATCTTGTCCACAAACTCTAGATGCAATCTTCTGGTATCTGCTCCACTCAAAACTCTTGCATTTCCGACATAGCTCGGCGAGATAACTAAAAAACGATCTCACAATAGGTCGGACATAGTTAGCACGCGTCCTCTTTGAGTCATTCACTGACTTGAGCATCGGATGGAATTTGGGCCGGCCCCAGATCCCCCCTCCCCGCCCCCCGCGCGACGAGCTCCTTGTGTTGCGGGAAGCAGAAAGGAGTCTAGGAAATAGTTCGGAGACAGCACGTGCTTAGCGGAGACAGCCCGTGCATAGCAAAGATAGCTCGGATCAGGCGAGGAACGTTCGAACTAGGCAGAGATAGCTCGGAGCTGGGGGAGACAATCCAGAGATAGCTCAGATCCGCCCTCAACCGCTCTAACCTGACCTAAACCGCAAAGGGCAGCCTGGGGATAACCCGGACCCAACTCTACCACATCACATCGTGACCTACTCCGCTCGACCTACTCGGCTCACGTCAGCTCATTCAGCGGCCAATATCTCCGACTGAGCCCGATTAACACGGGGATAGCTCGTACAACCCTCAGTCAACCGTCAACCGTTTACTACAAACCACCTTATAACCTTATTACACTTGACATGACCAAAAAGCCTGTCAACACTTATGACAAGCTGAAGTGCTATTACAGTATTTAATTGACCACAGCCTACAAGAGGAACAGGGCAATTGTATGAATCAGGGGCGTAACTGTGTGGAGTTTGCCCTGTGTAGCTGCCCAGGGCAACAAAATAAATTTATACTTAGTATTACACATATACTCTCTCACTTTATGGTCCCATGGATAAAGCTCTCGGTTGCTAGACTAAATATTCTGGGTTGGATGCCTGCTGCTATGAGTTTTTTAATTTACTCAATCCAAATGTTTTTTCTTCATTGTCAGTGTGCATTCCGAGTGTATTCCGATTACAAAATGACACGATTGGTACTAACATCCCACCCAATTTTCTTTTGTCTTAGTAACCATACAGCCAACAAGGTGCTGGTTAATTAAAATAATGTGTGATTTTAATGACAGTATTGAGTTTACACCAAAAGGCCAGCGTCATATGTCCGTAAGCAAACAAATGCGAGCAATGTGCCTAATTCGAGCATATATTTTTTAAGTAAAACGACCCCAATATTAGAGCAAATTCTACGACTGCATGCGATCATATTATTGTTGAACAAGCAATGGAGTTTGCCTAAAGTTCAAGAAGCACTCCCAAATTTCGTTTCTTTTTGAAAAAACACTTCAAAATGTTTTTTGGGCTAAAAAGAACCCTCTAAAATTCCGTTTTTAAAGGAAAGCTTCTATCGATGCCGAATGATGTTAGGTATTAAAAAATTTTTATAGGTAACCAGAATAAGTCTAGGTATATGTTGCTTATTATATTATTTTGTATGCTGTGTATTTTTTTCAACCACCATATCCTTATGGCCCAATGGATAAGGCTTTGTCTACGATACCACAGTTTCTGGTTCAATCCTATTGCAGTCGATTTTTATTTATTATTGCTTGTTACTTAACATCCTTTTTTACATGAGTATTATTTAATTTTTAAATTTCTGTTATGATTTTTTGTAAACATACGCTATGACAGACTTGTTACGAGAGGGGATGAGAGTAAGCATATGGTATAACTTGTCACGAGAGGGAAAGAGAGAAACGAGAGCAGAAGTTTTTTTTTTGAATATCGAGTATTATTTAACGTTTAATTTTTTTTTGTATGTTACTTATTAATGTTTAATTTTTTTTGTTTTGACTTTTTTTAAAAAACTAATAGTCTTTATATCATCTTTATTTTCGTCCAGGGCAAAAAAAATTCCTGGTTACGCCACTGATAGGAATACAGAGAGAATGTGATGCGTTCTTGCTTACAAAATGTACAAGGACAAAAACATACATGGCATATAACTGCTGACGCTATGCGAATGTATCATTAGGTTATATGAAGGAAAATATATCACAACAACATCCTATATGAAATAAATCTCTTAAGTCCTCTTATGATAACCATTGTTCTTAAATTCAGAATATGGATCGGGTCCCCTACCGGGGACAAAAGCTAAAATGTAGTCAGTCCACACAACAGGAAAAAGATGACACAGCCACTGCAATTTCACTGACAAATGCTTTCACAAATCTCAATACCAAGGCCAAGAGAACTGCTGCACAATTAGATTTTTAACCATAACAGAGAAACAAGTGTTCTAAATAAAACTTGAATCATAAAGTCTGCTCAACCAAAAAAAAGTTAAATCATATAGAAACCATGAGATTAGAAACAAACATGCAAGAACCAACTTGTTAATTTATAATGAAAAGGCTATAAAAAATCATCATCATCATCATCATCATGCAATCCCAATTCATTCATAAAGCAACCTTGGCCAACATCCAAATGAAAAGAGCTAGCAGCTATGTTGTACCATCAACCAGTATTAAAACCAAAAACAGAGCAAACCCCAACTCTGGAGATATTTTTTTAAAAAAAAAGACCAAAAACAAAGATCAGATCTTTATGATCTTAGCAGCTCTGATGACAGGATTGACCTTCGAAATCTGCTCTCTTCCGAAAGCCTTGTAATCAAACGAGCAATTGTGGGTGTCGGAGTATCAGTGCTGGCCGCAGATAAGGTCTCCGCATCGGCACCGGAAGCCGGTGAGCCCCACCTTTTTCCGACAGCTCGAGCATCGGTTTCCCAACCGAACCGAAGGCCTCGGCTCTTCTTCCACCTCCTCCGTCGGTCTCTGTCGCTATCCTTGTGGTACTTGCAATACTTCTCCTCGTCCCGTCCGCCTCTCTTCATTTTCGGGGGCGGCCTACCGAAGCATCGCTCTTTCTGAGCCTGCGCAAGGACGACGCCCGGAGTTGCGTTCAGCCTGGAGGGTCGCGTCTCCTCCTTGCGTTGCTTTCCAGTGACCGTCTTCTCCCGTCGGGATTCGTCAGGCTCGCGGCGCTCGCTTTCGCTTTGTAACGACCCGCTTTCCGGGGCCCGTTACTTTTTTGATATTTGCGCAGGTCCTGCAGGTTACCAGTGAAACCAAAATAGCCACGATGCAGAGATGTACAAAAATACTCAAATAGTATCCAATTATTACAATCCATATTGTACAAGATGTCCCAACAATATACATGAAAGAAGAAAAGCACACAAGTGAAAATAACTCTGGAAGCTGCGGTCGAATTCTGGCGCTATTAGCTCAGGAGCATCTATCTTCATCTATACGTCGTCTGCGGTGCCACGGAGATGGAACCGTAGGTAAGTCACAACAATTCTAAATATAGAAAAGAAGCAGTGCACAAGTATGACAAAAGTAACTACGTACGAGCAGACCAGAGTGAAAAGTAAAGTACTGAGCACAACTGAAAAGTAAAGGCAAACTGAACTGAAAGGAGAGAACCCTTATACTGTGGTAGTGCGAGTGTAAAGCAGGTTAGGCAAGTGAAACATATTATTGCTGTAGCTAAAAGTATGACAAGTAAAGTACTGGTGACTGTACAAGTGTAGTAAGTAACGTGCATGTAACGTGTAAAGTAAAGGTGACTGTAGTGCGTAAAGTAAAAGTGACTGTGCAAAAGTAGCTACACTACGTGACTCAAGTCGGAGAGTACAATATGTGACCATCGAGTTCATCTCTTGCCTGGGCGCGACCCAGACGAATGCCGAAAACACAGGCAGCTAGACATGATGCTGACATGCAGCATATTTTTGTTTGCCGAAAACCCAGGCAGCTAGACATGATTGCCAAAAACCCAGGCAGCTAGACATGTAGATTGAACTCCAGTCACTCCCGCACTCTCTCAAACTATGAGTTACCCCAAACCCCAGTGAATGTCAAGTGTTCTATGTACATTTCCTTTTCATGATGTTCCACGAGATTTTCCACAAGATTTTCCACAAGATATTCCACAAGATATTCCACAAGATGTTTCACATGTTACTAGTCAAACCAAGACAACTGGTTGACTTTTTATTGAAAACCAGAAAACCGGACATTCTTTCCAAGGCAAGCTGGTCAAGCGAAGTGAGGATAAAGACAAGTCCAACAACGGGGATACCGATTCCATGCTTCGAGTATGTAAAAGTATTGTTTAGCACACAATTTACCCAAGTTGATGGTTGTGTGCTACAACCACCAAAGTTGAAAGTTGGCTAAGTAATCTGTAGTTGATTACTGTCCTATTAGATTAGGTCTCTAGTTTGGTTCAAGTCAAGTAGCCGTTCTGAGGCTATAGGTAAAGTTCCTAAGTACATACGAGGACACTAACTAATTTTCTAATTTTAGAATTAGTCGTGACTTACTGATTTTGAGATCGACGTAGCAAGCTGGAACTGGTTCTAGGGCTTCTACGGACGCTGGTGCACAAGAATTTGTACCTGCAAAATACAAGATCAATCGGTTACAGAACACATATTTTCTACCTATTTAACTTAATGTGTTTGATTTTATAATCGATTGAAACGGTGTCGGAAAGCGTTCTAAATTTTTATATAGGCTAGATATGATGAAAATAATTTTATCATAGGAGGAAATAATTTTCTGAAGCTTATATTAATTTTTATAATTTTTAAGAGCTCAAAAATAATTTAAAAACTATTTTTCAATTTGTGACGTAATTATTCAAATATTTCTTCTGGGTGCAATCGGTATCGGAAAGTTGCAAATAAACTGTCAAAATGGCCGTCTCGGAGAGTACTTTAACATATATTTTTCTCATGTATTAATATACATGAAAATATCAAGTTACGGATTTTTGAACAAAAATAACGTATTTAACTTTTAGGGTTAAAAATTAATTCTGGACAAACTAAGCATCCGATTAAGATGAGACTAGCGCCATTGGGTCCAGAACGTTATTTCTTATTTTCTAGAGCTAGTCTCACATTTTTCTGACCTATATATTATTTATTATTAATTTAAAACCAATAAACACATTTAATAATTCATATAAAATTCCGTATGTATAGGAAATACGTTTTCGTATTTCGTATTTAAAATTATACGTTTGCTCACCCTCCTTTGTTTCTCTCGGACGTGCATGGGAACTGGGGCTTGCTCGTCATCGGAGGGTGCAGCTCGGGCGGCGACCGCGGCGGTGAGCTGGCTTCGATGGACGCCCGGGGGATCTCAGGCGCTGCTAGGTGCACAGAGCAACGGTGGCGGAGCTGCTGCGGCTTTGAAGGGCGGCGATCGACGCCAGGGAGGTCGGAGGGTAGCTGATGTATGGGCGAAGGCAGGCGGAGCGTGTGGCGACGTCCTCGTCGGAGAATCGGCGGACGAGTGGGCGGAGCTCGAGCATGGGGAAAGGCGGACGGCATGCGCGTGCGGACGTCGAGAGGGGGAGGTGTCGGACGGTGTTCAGCGAGTTGGCGGGTGTGCAGTCGGATGCGGCTTTCACCGGCGGTTATGAGCGAAGGCAGCAGCACGTGGGGAGCTTTGGGGAACAGGGGAGCACGGCGGCGAAGCTAGGCGGTGCACGGGTCACCTGTCGACGGCGGGAGCGGGTTGAGTTGAGAACGAAGAGGGTGAGAGAGGGAGTGGGTTCTGTGTGAGCCTGGAGGTGAGAACAAACGAGAGAGAGTTTGAGAGATACTTGAGTTTTCGAACGAACAAAAAAGAAAAGAGAGGGAATGGGCACGATCGGAGGGGGAACGGGTCCAAGCTTAGGTTGGTTTCGAGTGATTTTGTGCGAGGAAGAGATATTCAGGGAATGGTTAATTTATAGGGTTTAAATTTTAAACTCAACGTAAAACTAATTAATAGCTAACCAATTAGTCAAGTGTATTTAATGGGGTAGGTTAGCCCTTTTGACTAAGTATGGAAAAAGGATTGAAACGTGTTAAGTGTTGGAGGGTAGGTGAGGGTAAAATGACTAGGGCAATGTAATTAAGTAGGGTAGGTTAAAGGTAATTAATGATAAGTAAAAAAACCCATTAGTCATTAGTGAAAATTTGTAACGAAATTACGATTTTGCCCTAACTAGTAAACGTGTCCGAAAAATTATAAAAACATACCCACGGGATCGTATCATCGCGAGAATTGCGAATACGAAGTCTATTTCGAAGTTCGAGCTACGGGGATACAAGTTTTGGGCCAAAACGTTTAGGAAGCGGGTTTGCGGGTTCTCTATTAATTTGACTTCAGAAAATTACAAAATTATTGTGGGAAGCCCTAATTGATCATAGAAGGATACTGTAAAAGTTTAAAAACGTTTTGAAAACGTTTGTATAGAAAATAAATTCATTAAGCCAAAACGGTAATATTTGAAAATGAATTTTTATCAGAATTGTTTTGAGTATTTGATGAAACTCGAACTTACTAAAATACTTCATGACTAGTCTGATATCTCAAAATATTTTTTTATAAGAAATTCTTGAAATCGTAAAACTCCTGACAAACCATTATAAAATAATTTAAAAATGGGAAAATTGGTCAAATATGTAAATAGTTTGTCTTGATGAAAACATGCCGTTACATCCTACCCTCCTTAAAATAATTCCGTCCCCGGAATTTAAAATCTCTTTTGTTTTAAAAAAAATCTCTTTTGAAAATAATTGATGTTATGAAGAAGCTCAAGCAAATAATGATAGAAGAGATAGTAATATAGTAAATTAGGTTGTAAATAACATGAAATATAATGTGATATTATAGCATCAAAAAAACAAGAGATGTTATATTTGAATACATAATATTGACATCACCATAGCTTCCGCAACTATTCCTGAGATCAGTATCATCACAATAGTTACTCTGACTTCCCTAAAATTAACATGAGATAATAACATCACATGAAAATGAGGGCTATTATGATGACAACATCTGTTCGAACTTGGAACCTGAGGTGATAAGGCAGTAGCAAGCTATTAAAAACGGAAGACCATAAAGTTTATTCGTGCTACTGGTAACTAACTGGGTCTAGCATGTATCGACTAATCCACGGGTACCAACAACATCAATCTCCATAATGCCCAACCACATGCTACCGTCCAAATTAACGCCCAAAGGTAAGTATAATGCCAACACCCAAAGTCAGAACTCACTGCCAGTATTCCTTCCATCAATCTCCATAATATCCCACAATAAGGCAAGATCCAAGCTCTCATCCAGAGCCAAGCACAAGGCCTACATCCAACTTCAACACCCAAGACCAATATCATGCCAATAATCATCGTCATCACTCCTTCCGTAGACCAATACTTGACATTCGTAACACCCAACATCACCCAACAAGTAAACAACCAAAAACACACTTTCCCGCAAATCAAAAGGAGTAGACGCAAGAGGAAGCCTAATCGGGATCTCAACCTGGGTGAGACCCAGGGCAGAGAGCTCAAGAGAAGCCCAAGGATTACGGCTTCCCAAGATCTCAACCATGCGGCAAAAGCGAGGGTGGCGGTGAGGGTTGTTGCTAAGCCCAACAACCCCCAAGGTCGTCGGTGGACCATTGGCGGCTGCGGGTCCATGGCGGCGAGGGCTGCGACTGGCTGTCAATCCATGGTGACGAGGGCTGCGACTGGCAGTCGATCCGTGGCGGGGGCCTCCGAGGTGGAGCGGAAGCTGGCGGAGCTTCGGGTGAGGCCGGAGGAACTGGAGGCGAGATGGATCGAGCTCGCTTAGGGAAGAGGCCGGGAGGAGGAGTGGGTGTCGCCGAGGCGTATAGCAAACCACGGGGTGGCTTGGTGAGGAAGAGAGGATGGTTTAAAAAGAAGGGGGCACTGGTGGGACCGGAAAAGGTGCTCTCTCTCAAGTGCAAGAGTCCGTACAAGTAGTAAAATCTGGGAGTCCAGATGTCGAATCCACGGGAAGAAATCTGTTGCAACCACAATTCAAATCAAATAGAAATCCTACGAAAAGAAACTAACCACTTCAACAATGATGGCGATGGTGTGAAAGTGCGTGATGGTGATGTGCGAACAAAGAAATTCGTGTATGAAAATACCTAAAAAAAGTTTGCACATGGTATGGGTTCGTTAGGATCAATGATTCGTATTAATTTGGTTGATGAATATATCACAATGAATTCTCTTTTTGAGAGCAATTCACCGGGAAAATATCCAATATAACTCAATGAATTCTCCTTTTGGGAGCAATTCATCGGAAGATGCCCTTTTGGGGGTTCAAGCAAAATATTCAATAAGATCGTCGCTAAAGTTATAATACGATATGAAACTCTCTTTTGGAGAGATCAAAACTACGGTATGAAACTCCCTTTTGGGGAGATCAAAGCTCACCCTTTTGGGGCGATCATCCACTCAATCACTTCTTTTGGAAGAAGAAAAAGGCGATTTAAGAACAAAGATCACAACTTTAACGACGTTTAACGATTTAGCACAAGGAATACAACCAAACTAACACAAATAATATCCCCTAACTACTCCATACCATGCACAACAGAGATTTAGCTACTCATAATATCAAAATAAACAAGTTCCATAACCAAATACATCAACTTCATAGCAAAATACGGTAGAGAAGCATCAAATAAGGGGTTTAAGTTAAGAAATATATCACCAATTCTCCTTGAAAAGACTTCAAACTCTCTGGAAATAATAATACAAGCCTCTGGAATTTTACAGAATTTTTCAGGGGGAAAATACGGCTCCTAGAGCCTCCAATACGCCCAAAATACGCCCCAATCTGGCTTGTATCCCAAAAAAACCCTAAATACGCTTATATAATAGGCTTGCGGGTTTGGGTTGTGCTATCGGATATAAACCCGCATCAAAATCATACCCGAATGCATCTGGGCCGCTCATCTCGAGCGGAGCAATCGACGTCCGTCCGATCAAGCGGGATTTGATGTGGTGTCGACACGTGGCTCCAAAGTTCGCGCTCCGCCTGCATCCGCTAACGGGTTCGATTCGGGGTGATTTGCAGCCGTTCGATGATGATCGTGCGCTCGAGAAGTTACCGCGTCGCCGCTCCGCTGAGCATCGCGTCGGACCATTGGCTGATGGATCAAGGGTGCACAATGGGCCACGTCGCCCGCTCTTCGAACTCAATTCGATTTCGAGCGGCGTGCATCGCGACCGTCTGTTCGAGCGGTAACCCGTTAGGATCGTGCCACATGTCCCTTCGAATCGCTGCCGCTTCGCGATTTTGTTCTCGATCTCAGCCGTTGGATGAAAACGGGGATTCTCACGATGACGCCACGTGTCTCTCAGAAGGAGAGCTCCGCTTCGCTGATGCGGGCCGACGTCGTTCGTCCGATCGAAATCCGATGCTCCAGATTTAGCCACGTCGCCTCGTATTTCGATTTCGCAGGCCTCGATTGTGGGTCGTTGGATCGAGATCCAACGGTTAGCAGCTTGCCGCGTCGCCTATTGCTCTGGATCGTCGGATCAGGCGGGAGTAAGCGGATGGCTGCCACGTGGCGTGCTGTGATTGGCTGGCGACCGTATTTTCGTATTTCCTTGCGTATTTCCCCATTTAATTGGTATTCTGCATTCAAAAATACACAGTAATTAGCACAGATCTCAGAAAAATACAAATAAATAGTCGTTGGAATCGTGGGATCGAGACCAAGCTAGGAAAAATATAAAATGTGCAGAAATACGTCATTAAATGCTGTTTTGTGCTCAAATAGTGTGTTTTCTCTAATAAATAAATGTGTAGAAAATGCGTATGAATTAGAGAACAATGTAGTATCACATGAGCACAAAATAGGGCTAAATGGGGGGTTAAATATGTAATATTGAACCCGAATCAGGCACCGAAAGTCGTTGGTAGGGTAGGCTAGGTCAGGCAGGACCGGGGCTCGAGGAGAGGAAGCGGACAAAGGAAATAAAGAGGGGGAAGGTGGTAGGTGGGAAGGGAATTCAAACTCATGGAAAAATCGGGTGCAAGATGAAAGTAGGGGCTAGAAGAGAAACACGAGCTCAAGAAGGATGAAAAGATGCAAACAATCTACACTTTCACGTCAGGTTTGGCTCGTCTCAAAATTTTTAGCACTGTTCTCCAATACTTCTGAGCGTCCTTCGATTCACTTCCGTTGTCGAACTCGAACTTCTGGTGATCGAAAAGTCGAATGCTACCCTCCTTAAAATAGATGTAGCTAGAGTTCAGGTGAACTAAAAATAGAAAGAATCTAAGAAGGTCAATCGAAAGGTTATCAAGCCAAAGGAAGGGTGATAGTACAGAAGATCGATGTCGTTACATAATCATGATTCACGTCCTTGCGGTCCAGCGGAACACGGCCAGGGAAGTGACTAAACCAGGATCACTTACCCCAAGTCTAGCAAGGGTGATCCAACAAATTTAGCCAAGCACATTGACCGGATCATGGTCCATTGAAGGAAGCTTATCATTCATATGCGTGACATCATCAACTGAAGGAAGGGTAATGATGATGAAGTGGGTAGATGTTCAACCTATATAAAAATCACTATAACTGCTAGCAAAAGAGGTTACTAGGGAGGGTATAACCAAGAATGGAACACGAGTTCCTAAGCAAGGGTTAAGAGTTCAAAGAAGATGATGGGAGTCAAGGAAGATCAAGGAAGCTGGGTAATAAGAACACTTCACCCGTACATCCAATACAGGTGAACACTCGAGACATCCTGTACTCGAGAGTTCAATTTGAGTATTTTATATTGTACACCCTGATCTTGCTATATTGTTCACAAGGTAGTTAGCGCGGACCTGCGTGTGCCACCAAAACTGTAACGACTCGCTTTCCGGGGGCCCGTTACTTTTTTGATATTTGCGCAGGTCCTGCAGGTTACCAGTGAAACAAAAATAGCCACGATGCAGAGATGTACAAAAATACTCAAATAGTGTCCAATTATTACAATCCATACTGTACAAGATGTCCCAACAATATACATGAAAGAAGAAAAGCACATAAGTGAAAATAACTCTGGAAGCTGCGGTCGAATTCTGGTGCTATTAGCTCAGGAGCATCTATCTTCATCTGTACATCGTCTGCGGTGTCACGGAGATGGAACCATATGTAAGTCACAACAATTCTAAATATAGAAAAGAAGCAGTGCACAAGTATGACAAAAGTAACTACGTACGAGCATACCAGAGTGAAAAGTAAAGTATTGAGCACAACTGAAAAGTAAAGGCAAACTGAACTGAAAGGAGAGAACCCTTATACTGTGGTAGTGCGAGTGTAAAGCAGGTTAGGCAAGTGAAACATACTACTGCTGTAGCTAAAAGTAGGACAAGTAAAGTACTGGTGACTATACAAGTGTAGTAAGTAACGTGCATGGAACGTGTAAAGTAAAGGTGACTGTAGTGCGTAAAGTAAAAGTGACAGTGCAAAAGTAGCTACACTATGTGACTCAAGTCGGAGAGTACAATATGTGACCATCGAGTTCATCTCTTGCCTGGGCGCGACCCAGACGAATGCCGAAAACACAGGCAGCTAGATATGATGCTGACATGCAACATATTTTTGTTTGCCGAAAACCTAGGCAGCTAGACATGATTGCCAAAAACCCAGGCAGCTAGACATGTAGATTGAACTCCAGTCACTCTCGCACTCTCTCAAACTATGAGTTACCACAAACCCCAGTGAAGTGTCAAGTGTTCTATGTACATTTCCTTTTCATGATGTTCCACGAGATGTTCCACAAGATTTTCCACAAGATATTCCACAAGATATTCCACAAGATGTTTCACATGAACTAGTCAAACCAAGACAACTGGTTGACTTTTTATTGAAAACCAGAAAACCAGACATTCTTTCCAAAGCAAGCTGGTCAAGCGAAGTGAGGATAAAGACAAGTCCAACAACGGGGATACCGATTCCATGCTTCGGGCATGTAGAAGTATTGTTTAGCACACAATTTACCCAAGTTGATGGTTGTGTGCTACAACCACCAAAGTTGAAAGTTGGCTAAGTAATCTGTAGTTGATTACTGTCCTATTAGATTAGGTCTCTAGTTCGGTTCAAGTCAAGTAGCCATTCTGAGGCTATAGGTAAAGTTCCTAAGTACATACGAGGACACTAACTAATTTTCTAATTTTAGAATTAGTCGTGACTTACTGATTTTGAGATCGACGTAGCAAGCTGGAACTGGTTCTAGGGCTTCTACGGACGCTGGTGCACAAGAATTTGTACCTGCAAAACACAAGATCAATCGGTTACAGAACACCTATTTTCTACCTATTTAACTTAACGTGTTTGATTTTATAATCGATTGAAACGGTGTCAGAAAGCGTTCTAAATTTTTATATAGGCTAGATATGATGAAAATAATTTTATCATAGGAGGAAATAATTTTCTGAAGCTTACATTAATTTTTATAATTTTAAAGAGCTCAAAAATAATTTAAAAACTATTTTTCAATTTGTGACGTAATTATTCAAACATTTCTTCTGGGTGCAATCGGTATCGGAAAGTTACAAATAAACTGTCAAAATGGCCGTCTCGGAGAGTACTTTAACATATATTGTTCTCATGTATTAATATACATGAAAATATCAAGTTACAGATTTTTGAACAAAAATAACGTATTTAACTTTTAGGGTTAAAAATTAATTCTGGACAAACTAATCACCCGATTAAGATGAGACTAGCGCCATTGGGTCCAGAATGTTATTTCTGATTTTCTAGAGCTAGTCTCACATTTTTCTGACCTATATATTATTTATTATTAATTTAAAACCAATAAACAGATTTAATAATTCATTTAAAATTCCGTATTTATAGGAAATACGTTTTCGTATTTAAAATTATACGTTCGCTCACCCTCCTTTGTTTCTCTCGGACGTGCATGGGAACGGGGGCTTGCTCGTCATCGGAGGGTGCAGCTCGGGCGGCGACCGCGGCGGTGTGCTGGCTTCGATGGACGCCCAGGGGATCTCAGGCGCCGCTAGGTGCACGGAGCAATGGTGGCGGAGCTGCTGCGGCTTTGGAGGGTGGCGTTCGACACCGGGGAGGTCGGAGGGTAGCTGATGTGTGGGCGAAGGCAGGCGGTGCGTGTGGCAATGGCCTCGTCGGAGAATCGGCGGACGAGTGGGCGGAGCTCGAGCATGGGGAAAGGCGGACGGTATGCGCGTGCGGACGTCGAGAGGGGGAGGTGTCGGACGGTGTTCGGCGAGTTGGCGGGTGTGCAGTCGGATGCGGCTTTCACCGGCGGTGACGAGCGAAGGCAGCAGCACGTGGGGGAGCTTTGGGGAACAGGGGAGCACGGCGGCGAAGCTAGGCGGTGCACGGGTCACCTGTCGACGGCGGGAGCGGGCTGAGTTGAGAACGAAGAGGGTGAGAGAGGGAGTGGGTTCTGTGTGAGCCTGGAGGTGAGAACGAACGAGAGAGAGTTTGAGAGATACTTGAGTTTTCGAACGAACAAAAAAGAAAAGAGAGGGAATGGGCTCGATCGGAGGGGGAACGGGTTCAAGCCTGGGTTGGTTTCGAGTGATTTTGTGCGAGGAAGAGAGATTCAGGGAGGGGTTAATTTATAGGGTTTAAATTTTAAACTCAACGTAAAACTAATTAATAGCTAACCAATTAGTCAAGTGTATTTAATGGGGTAGGTTAGCCCTTTTTGACTAAGTATGGAAAAAGGATTGAAACGTGTTAAGTGTTGGAGGGTAGGTGAGGGTAAAATGACTAGGGCAATGTAATTAAGTAGGGTAGGTTAAAGGTAATTAATGATAAGTAAAAAAAACCCATTAGTCATTAGTGAAAATTTGTAACGAAATTACGATTTTGCCCCTACTAGTAAACGTGTCCGAAAAATTATGAAAACATACCCACGGGATCGTATCATCGCGAGGATCACGAATACGAAGTCTATTTCGAAGTTCGAGCTACGGGGATACAAGTTTTAGGCCAAAATGTTTAGGAAGCGGGTTTGCGAGTTCTCTATTGATTTGACTTCAGAAAATTACGAAATTATTGTGGGAAGCCCTAATTGATCATAGAAGGATACTGTAAAAGTTTAAAAACGTTTTGAAATCGTTTGTATAGAAAATAAATTCATTAAGCCAAAACGGTAATATTTGAAAATGAATTTTTATCAGAATTGTTTTGAGTATTTGATGAAACTCGAACTTACTAAAATACTTCATGACTAGTCTGATATCTCAAAATATTTTTTTATAAGAAATTCTTGAAATCGTAAAACTCGTGACAAACCATTATAAAATAATTTAAAAATTGGAAAATTGGTCAAATATGTAAATAGTTTGTCTTGATGAAAACAGGCCGTTACACGCTTCGCTTGGAGCCCCGCCTGACCACCGTTGGGAGACTCCCTTCCTCTGCGGCCAATGCTTCCTCTGTCAGCATGTAGCGCTCTGCCAAGGCTTTCACCTCGGCGAGATCCCTCGGAGGCTCGTTGTGTAGCGACTTCTTCAGGCCCCTGTGATGGAGCCCTTTCTTCAAGGCCGTTTTCACGACCATCTCGGGACAGCTCTCCACATTCAGTCTCTCCGCATTAAAGCTACGCATGTAGTGCCTCGGATTCCCCGGGGCCCTGCACCACATTAAACAAAAGCTCCAAGCCTGGTTTTACCCGTCGCCCGGCCATAAACTGTTTGCAGAATTTTTGGGAGAGGTCCCTGAAGTTGTCGATGGAACGGTCGGGGAGGCTGTGGTACCAGCTTCGGGCGGATTTCCGGAGAGTGGATTAAAAACCTCGGCAGAGCAGGGCGTCGTCGGCACCTTGGAATGCCATAACCCCCTCATAGTCCATCATGTGGTCTTCTGGGTCCCTCGTGCCGTCATACTTCTCCAAAGTTGGTACCTTGAACCTGGAGGGGACCCGTGCTTCAGTAATGCTCCTGGACAACGGGCAACGGTCATCCCTGGAGCCTCCCAGGCACATCCTCGCGTCGTCACGAAGGTCAGTCTGTCGAGGCGAGCCGACGGGGGCAACGAGGGGAGTCCGCTCGGATCCCATTCGAGTCGGGGACGGGCGTTGGTCGGCGGGCGCCTTTCATCTCTCGGCGGTATTCACGGCTCCTTCGCCTCCTCCGACGGGGACTTTCACTCCGATTGGGTCGGTTGCCGGTGGTTCGACGATTGGGCGGCCGCCGGCGTGTTGAGCGTGGTCTTCGAGATGAGGCTGTGGCCGACTCGGCTCCAACATGTTCAGGGCCTCCCCCAATCTCATCCCGGAGTGAGGTTGGTGTGAGGGACCGCACCGGGACGAAGTCTGGTTGGGTGAACCATCGTTCTGGGTTGGCACCCTACCGCCGTGGTCAGCGACTACGGCCGAGCGTAAAGGTCGGCCGATCCCTCTCTGACCAGGGGCGACCGCTGACCCGCCTTCTGGAAGGAAAGGGTTATCCACGAGCTGTTGAATCGTCGCAGCCAACGCCCGGAGGTGGGCATTGGTCTCTTGCGCAAAGAGGCAGAGCTGCTCTTGGGTCACCGAGCGCTAGTCGCCGGTCCCGCCGGTGGTGTGGCTGTGTTGGTTCTCGGGAGGGACGTAGTCGCCTTCCTCGTGGATGGGGGGCATGCGCCTCGTGCCGTTGCACACTGGTTCCATTTCGGCGATGCGGTGGATTGACGTGGGTTTTCGTTCGGTTCCCACATACGGTGCCAGATGTTTACGGGTGTTTTCTCACCACAGAATTGTTGACTGAGGGTTGGATGGTCAACGTGGTCAAGGGATCAGGTGAGACCTCTAGGTCCCGTCAAGCGTGCGATTGCCCAACGAGGGTAGCTTGGATCCTCACGCCAGCTGCGGAAATTGCAGGCTTGGTGTGTCGAGGACGAACGAGCTCGTCGTTTGGAGCGCCCGGCCTCGGTCAGTGAGGTGCGGAGGGGTAGCCTCGGCACCGTGGAGAACACGCGGCATCGGTTAACAAAGGTGCTCGTCGGGGGCTAGCGGGCTCTACGCCGGGTGTGCTGGCCTCGGTGGGTGCTGCGCTGAGGGGGTAGCCTCAGCGCGGAGGGATCTGCTTGACCTGGACAGACGAAGGAGCTCGTCAGGGGAGCCAGACCTTGGTTCCGGCCAAGTCCCCTCCAATGCCTAAGTCAGAACGGATCTGAAAGATACACGGTGGGACAGGTACGGCTCACAGGGTGGCCGATACACGTATCCTCGGACCGAGCTAGTGGATGGAATGTAGAGTGGAAAACAAGGTCTTTGAGTAGAATACATCTGTCTGTTGGTATCCGAAGTCAGGTCCCTTTCTCGGTTGCCTTTCGAGTCCCTTTATATGGTTCATCCCACGATCACTCCCAAACCAACCCCCCCTCTGCCCCCATGATCTGCCTCCTTGAACGCACCTGCGTGCGTCGTGGGGTAGGTTAATGGGGCCCCTTAATGGTCATTAAGGGGGCGTGTTTTGGGGAGCGGTTATCTCCCGCCGATGTGGGCTGACGAGGCGCACGTCCCGGTCGTGGTCGACCCGATTCCGAGTCCTTGTGATGGCCTCGTCGATTGTCCCAAACTCCTTTTGGAAGCATCCAACTTCAAGTATGGACTTGAACTGCTTGTTCTAGGACCATCTCCAAATAGTCGTATCAATGGTTAATAACCATTGTTGTTAAATTCAGAATAGGGATCGGGTCCCCTACCAGGGACAAAAGCTAAAATTTTGTCAGTCCACACAACAGGAAAAAGATGACAGAGCCACTGCAATTTCACTGACAAATGCTTTCACAAATCTCAATACCAAGGCCGAGAGAACTGCTGCACAATTAGGATTTTTAACCATAACAGAGAAACAAGTGTTCTAAATAAAACTTGAATCATAAAGTCTGCTCAACAAAAAAAAACCTTGAATCATATAGAACACATGAGATTTAGAAACAAACAGGCAAGAACCAACTTGTTAATTCATAATGAAAAGGCTATAAAAATCATCATCATGCAAATCCCAATTCATTCATAGAGTAACCTTGGCCAACATCAAATGAAGAGAGCTAAACAAATATTAAAACCAAAAACAGAGCAAACCTTGACTCTAGAGCTATTTTTTTTTAAAAAAAAGACAAAAAACAAAGATCAGATCTTTATGATCTTAGCAGCTCTGATGACAGGATTGGCCTTCGAAATCTGCTCTCTTCCGAAAGCTTTGTAATCAAACGAGCAATCGTGGGTGTCGGAGTATCGGTGCTGGCCGCAGAAAAGGTCTCCGCATCGGCACCGGAAGCCGGTGAGCCCCACCTTTTTCCGGCAGCTCGAGCATCGGTTTCCCAACCGAACCGACGGCCTCGGCTCTTCTTCCTCCTCCTCCGTCGGTCTCTGTCGCTTCCTGGACTTTTTAGCTGAGACGTCATGGAGAGAATTATTGAAAAGAGGGGTTGTTGGCTGCGATTGTGATGATGATGATGATTGAGAAGCAGTCGGAAGAGACGAATTAGGCAAGGATTTGAGGATCTCAGCTTCGTCTTTGTGAGCTGGGGACGCAGAGGCCGATGAAGGCTTGAGAATCTCAGCTTCCTCCTTGTCAAGATTACAGCTTTCTTGTGCCATTTTGATGCTTAAAAATTCAGAACAGGTAGAGATGAAGCAAGCTGCGATCTTGATTGATGGAGTCGAGAAAAATGAAAGAAAACCGGCAAAGAATTTGATACAAAATATTGATTGAGAGATCCAAATACGGGGTTTTCAAAGAACAAACACGGACCGATAACGATAATGAGGCAAAAAGGTGGGATTTTTGTTGATGGAAATGGAAAAAATTGAGAACCCAACAAGGATTTGAGACATGAGAATAAATCTAAGAAATTTCGAGGACTTCGGATGTCACAAATAAGAACATGAAGAGGGGGTCGATTGGATCGAGGGATAAGAAACGGATGAAAATTTTGGAAGGTAAAGGCAGGGGAAAGGCTGGCTTTTGCTTTTTGGAGGTGGTGGGAGAACGAGAAATAAATATAATAATATTATTAATGTTATGAATGAGGGAGGCCCTTTATTACCCACTCATTGGTCCTCATTACACATCTCCTTGAGGCCCTTCATCTCCCTTCTCTAGTTTAATATATAGAGAACCATGGCCTATTGCCATGGTTACTCATTCTTTTGTTAAGAAAGCTTGTCTATCTCTCTCTTGAGTTCGATTACTCTCTAACACGTTATCAGCACGTTTGCTCTAAATTATTTGAGCTTTTCATACCGTCTCCCCTCAAATAAAATTCAACCCCTACGCGCGAAGGAATCTTGGTTGCTGCGATCCGTTGCGGCGATTTTCACGGTTCATCAGGAGCGGTGATTCATTCTACGGATCTAGTCTTTATCGAGGATCGTTCCTAGATTTAACGGATCTAGAGGTAAACAAAAGAAACACATAGATCAACATCTTTACATTGGCATGCTGAAAATCTGTGCTATAATTATTTTTTTCTTTCAAAGTGATCTATAACAAATATCTTTAGAATATCACTTTTAAAATACACAGTTTTAAAAGATTTATTTCAAAAAAAACTGAGGATACCTGACATTCATTTTGCGACCTCGTTTTCTGTGGGATAATTCATTCTGACATTCATTCTATATTTTCATTCATTCATTCTGACATTCATATGGAATATCTAGAATGAAAATATAGGTCCCCCAAAATATAACTGACTAAAATTTACGCAGAATGAAAATAAAGGATTGGTGATAAATATTCTGACAATTTACGCATTTAGTCACCAACCCCTACTTTCTGTGATTGATGTCATTTCCGTTTGTTTGATGAATTTGGGTGTACTATTATTCATGAGCCTGTTGAATTCGTTGGGTTATTCCTAATTTTTTGAGCTTGAGATGTTGAAAAAGATGTGATGAAAATATTACCCAAAATGAATTGGCAATTATTAAGTGCTTAAGGGTCGGCTTTGGCATGCAACAATGTGTGAAATTCTGATGAATTTAGTATTGAAATTGTTATGATCTTTAGAGAAAATAGTTCATTAAACCAGTGTAACAAAGACTATGTTCATTACCCAACTCAATTTCAAGTTACATGAGCATTCGGTTCTTAGTTTTAAGTCAATGACTATGTTCTCTATAATGGAAAACTCAGTTCAAAATCATATGGGCCTACATCCCATATTAGAATAATTTTTACTTTTGTTCTAATTTGGGCCCGAAGCCCAGTTTTTAACAATGCATATAAGTTTAATGGGCCAGCAGCCCCATTCATATTAATAATTAATTTTGACTTCTCAAATGGGCCAGCAGCCCATTAAATCCAATTGCAAAATGAATATGTTAATTAAATTTTTGCAAATGGGCCTGCAGCCCAAAACATTAAATTAATTATTAAATTATTTATGGGCATGCAGCCCCAATAATAATAAGAATTCATTTTAAATTCTTGTTTGGGCCTGTAGCCCAATTAGTCAAATTTCTAATATTATAACACTCTCGCATTATTATTAATTTATGGAATATTAGGATTCTATTTTTGAAAATATAACTATCTTGAAGATCCTGAGACCGCTCTGCCGTTAGTCAACTAACCTAACGGTGTATGACGTTTCCACGTGGTCTACGAGATAATTATATTTTCTAGTTTCCTTTACCATATGTTTTGCTTGAGATATATGCGTGGTTATTTATTTTTATGCATGTAGCATATTTAGAACTGCGTGGATGTTTAAATCAGTAAAAATGTGTTTTTCGGGATCAGCCATTGTATACCTATTTACTTTCCTTGCACTTTTATTTTCTTTTGAGAGAATTTGTAAGTGAGGAAATTTGTATTTAAAGCCCAAGCTCGGTGCAACAACATATGAAGACGAAGATATAGGAACCCACTTTGGGTTTCCAAAGTTGTATTTTTCTTTCCTTTTTATGGACTGTAAACGAACTTTGGACTGTTTATTTTTTTGGGTATCTGGCCGATCCCCGCATTTTTTACTTGTTTATTTCTTTATGCATGAATTTTGAATTTTAATTAATTCATGCTCATTTTAAATTGCGTAGATAAATGGCAAAATTGGCAAGCGTCGATTTCGAAGTCATTGACTCTGCAGGGACAAATTACCTGAGTTGGCGAGTGGACCTGAAGTTCCACTTGCGTTCGATGGCCCTCCTTGGATCCATTTTGGCTCCTTCCTCGGCCCCCGCAGCGGCCGAAGCTTCTGCTACAACTAGCAGCAGCCCTACAACCACTGTATCCGATGTAGATAAGGCGAAAGCCATAATCTACATTAGGAAACATATCGATCGGACCTTAAAGGCCGAATACTTAACGGTTGAGGATCCAAAGGACCTGTGGACAGCGCTGGAAGCTCGGTATAAACATCAAATTGATGTTATATTACCGCGTGCCAGTTATGAGTGGAAAAACCTCAGACTTCAGGACTATAAGTTCGTCGATGAGTACAATTCTGTACTTCATAACATCACCTCACGCCTGAAGTTGTGCGGTGAAGAAGTGACAGAACAGCGCATGTTGGAAAAGACATTTACCTCGTTTCACGAGAAAGATGCAATCCTCATGCAGCGGTATTGTGAACGCAATTCACGAAATTTTCCGATCTTATCTCATGCCTACTTAGGGTAGAGCAGAATCGAGACTTACTGCTTGCAACTCATAACTTACGTCCAGCTGGCACTGCCCCTATCCCTGAAGCCCATCACGTTTCTCCCCAGAAGTGGAAAAACAAGAGGAAGGCTAAAAACACTAAAGGGAAAGCTATAATGAAGCAACCAAGAGGTGCAGCTCCACAGACAAACAAAAACAATAAGGGAAAAAGAAATTTCACTAGAAAGCGAAAGAACACCGAGCAAGTGTCACTTCCAAAGAAGAACTGGGAGGATAAATGCCATAGATGCGGCATGACTGGCCATTGGTCCAGAAACTACCGCACTCCTCGCCACCTCCAGGATCTATACCAGGCGAGCCAGAAGTCTCTACCTGTAACAAATTTGGCGGTTGTTCAGCCGCCAACAATGTTTATTGCAAAAGACTTCGAGAACGACGACCTTCTCGATTGAGCACCATCGTTTATCTATGCTTTTTAGAATTCAATGTATCTTCATCTTTTATTTGCTTAAGTACGAACTTTTATTTTCGAATGAATGTTTACATTTTCGCTCAAATAAAATTTTGGTTTTGCTTATATAGATGATGTCTGAGTGCCTAGTGGACAGTGCCTCAACGCACACAATCCTTCGCGATCATTGCTATTTTAGTAGCGTAAATAAATATGACGGTCATGTTATCACAATTTCAGGACTGTCCCAAATAATCGAAGGATCTGGTGAAGCAATTATATTGCTCCCAAATAACACAAGACTTCAAATAAAAAAATGCATTATTCTCTCCTAAATAAAAATAGGAATCTCGTAAGTTTCAAGGATTTCCGTTTAAACGGATATCACTTAGAAACCAGAGATAAAAATGCGGTTGAATATCTGTATGTAACTCGTCAGAAAGATGACCGGAAGATCATTTGCGAACGATTCAAGGGACTCCCGTCGGATCTCTACCAAACATACATTCAACCAATAGAAGCCAATATGACTGAGCACCAGACGTGCCAAACACTGCCAGAGTTCGAACTCTGGCACAATAGACTTGGTCACCCTGGAACAGCAATGATGCGACGCATCATCTCTGAATCCCGTGGACACAAATTGAAGAACCTGAAGATTCTTCAAAAGGGTGAATTTCCATGTCTCCCTTGTTTCAAGGGAAAACTTATAACGAGACCATCCCTCCTGAAAGTGGGATTAGAGTCTCCTGGCTTCCTTGAGAGAATTCATGGTGACATTTGCGGGCCTATTCACCCCGCAAGTGGCCCATTTCGGTACTTCATGGTACTGATTGATGCATCAACCAAATGGTCTTATGTGTGCCTCTTGTCCACCCGCAACCTAGCTTTTCCAAAGCTATTGGCACAAATAATAAGGTTGCGTGCCCATTTCCCCGATAACCAAATCAAGAAACTACGTCTTGATAATGCGGGAGAATTTACTTCACAAGTCTTCGAAGACTATTGCCGGACAACGGGTATTGAAGTTGAACATCCTGTAGCACATGTTCACACCCAAAACGGATTAGCTGAGTCCCTTATAAAGCGACTCCAATGGATTGCACGTCCATTGCTTATGCAATCCCAGTTGCCTGTGGATGCTTGGGGGCATGCTATTTTACATGCCGCATCACTTATTAGGATAAGACCCTCTGGAGTTCATACTTTATCCCCGATGCAACTAGCATATGGCGCACCTCCGGATATCTCTCATTTGAGAGTGTTTGGTTGTGCGGTATATGTCCCAATAGCACCACCTCAGAGGACTAAAATGGGTCCTCAACGTCGTCTAGGTATATATATTGGGTTTGATTCGCCCTCTATTATAAGATACCTTGAACCCCTGACGGGTGACGCATTCAAGGCACGTTTTGCTGACTGTGAATTTAATGAGAAAATTTTTCCTAAACTGGGCACGCAGTCTAAGAAGCCAGAAGCTTCTGAGACCATTAGTTGGGACCAGAAGTCTGTGTCCCTATATGATCTGCGTACTAATCTGTGTGAAGATGAGATCCTGAAGATCCTTCACATCCAGAATACAATACATCTTTTGCCGGATAAATTCACGGACAACCAGAAGATTGTCCGTTCATACGTCCCTGGCATGATAGACTTGGACACACTGGATCAGTGATGATGCACCACATCTTATCCTATTAGCATGACTTGAAGAACCAGAAGATTCTTCAGAAGGGAGAATTCCCTCGCACCCCTTGCTATAAGGGAAAACTAATTACAAGGCCATTTCTACGAAAAGTTGAAAAAGAATCTACACGCATCCTCAAAAAGAATATAATGAGATAGATGTGGACAAATTTCACCCCATAGTGGGCTATTTCGGTACTTCATTGTACTGATAAATGCATCCTTAGAATATTCTTATGTGTGTCTACTACAGACTCGCAGCTTAGCTTTTCCAAAGCTATTGGCACAAAAATAAAAATGTTGCGGGTACATTTTCCAGACAATCAAATATAGAAAATAAGTCGGGTTAATGTTGGGAAATATACCTCCCGGTCATTTCAAGAGTACTGCCAAGCAACATGAATAGAAAAAGAACATACAGTGCCGCATGTTCATACCCAAAATGGGTCGGCAGAGTCACTGATAAGTAGACTCCACTTGATTAAACGTCCATTAAATCCCGATTGCCGATGGATGCATGGGGACATGCAAATTCTACATTCTGCATCGTAAATAAAAGACCATCTGGAGGTCAGAGTCTCCAATGCAACTTGCATATGGAATGCCTCAAACATTTCTCATCTAAGAATCTTTGGTCGCGCAGTTAAATCCCCATTGCACCACCACAGAGGACCAACACAGTCCTCAACGTTGCCTAGATATCCATGTAGGGTTTGACTCACCCTCACTTATTAGATAACTAGAACCCCAAACGGGAGACTGTCATGCCCCGGCGCCCAATACGGGGACAGGGGTGACGGTCGCGGTACAGAAGTACTAAGCGTGAAGGCGCTACAAGAAATTAGCAGGCCACTGCAACTGCTAGAACAACACAGGCAAATAAAGCAGGTGCAAAAGTAAAGCATGAACTGTAAGCTCCAGCACAACACAGAAAGGTACATCTAGGCGGCGGTAAGCAACAAGCGGGAGCGTACGAGTGTGCATCCACAGACCATCTACTATCAACTCACCACAACTTCATATACTGTACAAATACTATCACCATGGGCACGGGGCACAAAAGTTGAAGGGGAAAACCAAAGTAACTGCTCACAAACAAAACTACCCCGACCCACTACACACGAGCCCTAACTAACTACTCTGGGCTCCTGGCCTGGAAGAGTCGCCCTCAGGGTGTCGGTAGTCCGACTGGTGAGTTGTTGTCCCCGGACCTGTACCTGGAGAGTGGGGGAAAGGGACGCGTCACAGCGTGTCTAGTAGGAAACTCAACCACACAAGCCATATTCACAACACTGCACATAGGTCGCTAGTACTAAGTTTGTTAAATTTATGTTCGTTGTTTGGAACCTAAACATCAAGTGGGACACAAGGGAGCTGGACCTCACCCATAAGGTGGGTGGAAAGAATCTCCGACTCTCTGGCGTGCTAGCTCGTCAGGAGCCTTCGTAACCCAACCTCTCTCCACGATACAAAGGGCCACGACCTCGAAAGGCCAAAGAAACCACACACCCCAAAGAGGCACGACCACTCCCCGCGGTAGGAGGGCCAAAGAAAACAACCTTGAAAGTCCAGTTCATACTATGTCCACCTAATGCTTTGGTTCCCCCACCCCATTCCCTAATATGCTCACCCACCTTAAAGTGGAAAGAGACATCTCGGGCTTTTATTTTAATCACTTAACAATTAGCATTGCATCGGGATTATCTGCAACATAATGGTGTAAAATTTGAATATCCATTTTTCAATGTAACGAATCAAACCAACATTCTCATATATAAAGGAAACAGCATTATAATATTCTTTATTAACGCCTTCAAGGCATAAGTAAAATTCATCATTCATCATTTCCTTAATTAAGAACGTAAGACTATGAAACATAAACTACAAGCAATTTCCAAGGAAACTTGAACTCAACCATCCAAGCAGTACTAAATAAAATATGCCATAGAAAAACAACTTCAAGTGTGGTTACTAATCTCATTTGGAAGGAAAATAAAAGAACAACTAAGGTAGAATGAAAATAATGCATTAGTTTAGTTAAAACTTGTAAAATTTGGAAGAGGGTTAATATAAGATTCAAAAATAATTGAAATATCTTAAGCATAATTTGTAGAATTTCATAAGGGGGTTATTTAATGATAATTGTAAGTGCCTAATCCTATCTTTTTTGTTTATTGATAATTGTAAGTGCCTAATCCTATCTTTTTGCTTATTGCTAAGATTGACAAAAACACTCTTACAAAAATCATGGTTTTTTCATGGAACTTAAGCTTTTCAAAGGAGTTCTTGAAATACTTCATGTAGTAATTTCTAAGTAGGCTTAAACTCACTAATAGTTATAGGAAAGCTAAAATTCTTGTTTAAACTTGAATGTTCACAACCTCCTTTACTCAGTTTATGGAAAAAAGAACACTTTTCTATTGAAATGTTGAAATGGAACCAAATTGACATGGAAGTCAAAGTTTGCATAAAGAGAACTTGTAAGACCTCGTAAATGATGGTAATTAATGTTCCTACACTCGCTAAAATCATTTAGAGCTCCCAACTTGAAAGTTGTCAAAAACCATCTTCCTAATTTTTCTTTTATACTAACTTTTCAAATGGGGTTTCATTTAAACATGGGATTTTAAGTGATTTAATAAGTGGCATTTGTGTAGCATTCCTAACTTAAGTATCTAATGCTTAGGATGTTTTGTAAATGCCTACAAAATGCTTACAAAAATTTCGGCAGAGTTTCCTTTGTATTTATCAAAAATTTCCAATTACAACATAAATAATATTAAAGGAAAAGCATGCTATAACCCCAAAAACATGGCCTTGCTCAAAGAATCATATGAGAAATAATAATCAACATCAAACATGAAATCAAAAAAACTAAGCTTGACCCATGATTCCATTTGATCCAAATAACAACTTTTACAAAAGAGGAATGAACAAAAACATAGATTTCAACATGTAGCCACATCTTGGAAGGGTGGTGAGATTCCTACCTTGTTATTGCTTGTGAAAGGTTGTAGGAGAGCTAAAGAAACCCCTTGATGTGGTGGTGCAAGAGCCCTCCTCTTCTTCTTCCAACTTTCCTTCTCTTTCTCTCTGTTTCTTTCTTTTTCTTTGTTTGTTTTTTTAGAGTGCAGGTTTTGGCCAAATTGGGGGAGGGTTCATACGAAATTGAAAATGAAAAAAAAAACAAAATAGGAGGAGGAAGAACCTTGTAGAAGAGAGGAGAAGAAAAATAGCAGAGGAGAAGAAAATAGCTCTAAGGGTTTCATTTATTTGCACATTGGCCATTTATCAATTAGGCTAGCTCATCCTTTTAATTATTTACAAGTATGCCATTGTCATTCATTTTTTGCAAGTTCCTACAACATTATTTTTAATTAAATACCCTCCTTGGGTGTAAATGCAAACTAGTTGGACATGTAAGTAAACTTGGTCCAAATTAGTGGTTAATTCGTGAATTTTCCACATACTTGAAGGAGAAATACTTGTATTATCACTTAGGAGCATTACACCCTACCCTCCTTAAAGAAATTCCGTCCTCGGAATTTAAAACAAGAAAGAGGTTCTTATATCTATATGAGAAACATATGAAGAATCTTTAAACAAACAGATGAGGATACTTCTCCCTCATTTCATCATCTCGCTCCCAAGTTGATTCTCCGGGAGATTCTTGTTGCTGTAATGCCCTACAAGGTACTGCACAAGTACTAGAGGGGGGTGAATAGTACTTTAAAAATAACAAGGAGTATAATTCCTAATTATCGTGCAAACAACTACCAACTCAATTTGCGGAAGCTTAAATTGATGACGACAACAAAAATAACAATGCAAACAATTGATATTACTGGGTTCGGATCCACCCAAGTCTCCCCGACTTGTTCCCGGTGATCCTACGTCCCAACCACCCGGATCCCCTCCGGATACTTAGGTTAGAAACCCTAACCCAAGATTTCCACTATGATATCTTGTGAAAAACCTTCACAAGATCAAATCATACATGCAATGGCAATAGTGAATCCCACAACCCGGGATCACAACCTTCTCTCACAACCGAGAGAATCAATAGCAATGAAAATGAGTTTATATGAAATAAACAATCTTACCACAAAATCCTATACCTTGAGTTTTCTTACCAAATATGTGCAAGGAGGGATTTGAGGAAGAGGAAGTCACCAAGACCTAGCACCACTGAAATGAGCAGCAAAGGGTGCCTATGAGTGATTAGGAGACTTGAATCAAGCTAGAGCATGGCTCACCAAGAACAAACTTCTCTCAAGATGGATTCTAGATCTAGAAAGTGAGAGAATGGATTTCTTGTGAGGGAGAGAGCTTTGGAAATGAGTGAGAATCTCTAACTCTTTCAATCTCAATGAATCTCTGAAATATAGCTCTTCTTGGGGAAGAAGAACCCCAGCTTAGTATATATACTAAGGGGGAAAATCGTGTTAGGTCAAAACCCAACGGTTAGAAATCTGAAGCCACTAGTCGGTCAAAGAACAAACACTGACCGACTAGTTCATCAACTAGTCGGTCAGTCAAACAATATGGACCGACTAAGTGATGAACAGTGAACAGATTGAATTTCAGACCTAGAAATCTAGTCGGTCCAAGAAGACTGTCTGACCGACTAGTTTCACAACTAGTCGGTCGGTCAGTGAACTTAGACCGACTAAGAGTTAAAAACACATAGTCTGAAAACAAATTGAGTTAGTCGGTTCAAGAACAAATGTTGACCGACTAATTCATCAACTAGTCGGTCGCTAAACGTTCTTAGACCGACTAACGATAAACAGTAGCTCAGGAGAAAATTGGCATGAACAGAGACTGTTCAACTAGTCGGTCTAAGTAGCATCACTGACCGACTAGTTCACTAACTAGTCGGTCGGTGAGTCAACATGGACCGACTAAGTATAAACAGTAACAAGGCAAGTACATGGAACGTTCAACTAGTCGGTCTAAGAAGCATCACTGACCGACTAGTTCGCCAACTAGTCGGTCGGTGAGTCAACATGGACCGACTAAGTGTGAACAGTAAAGAGCATGAAGTTTAGAAAGCAAACTAGTCGGTCCAAGAAGCTTTGCCGACCGACTAGATCACCATCTAGTCGGTTGGTTCTTCTTCTTGAACCAACTAACATGCACAAGAAGTCCCGAATCGAAGCGCGATGCTTCGGGAAAGATTGTATGGACTTCTACTAAGATCCTAGCTCTAAGATAGGAGCGATATGAAGATAGAAATGTAAGATATACTCAAGGCTTAACATTCTATAGATCGAAACTAAAAGACTATAAATAAAACCTTAAGGAACGGTCTTTGAGAGCTTCGATCAAATCTTCATGACTTCCAAAATGGTCCAAAAGCTTCAACGAAGCTTTAGGCATTGAATACGAGCTTTGAGAAGTCTTGAGATGTCGCTTTGAGTGTTCTCGTGAATTTGGCGACGATCTCCATAACTGTGCTCACAAATTGTTAGTTCATGAATTATTTATGTTTGCTCATCATCCAAAACCAAATCAGGGGAGTCCAATACTCAACATTCTCCCCCTTTTTGGTGATGACAAACCAACATAAATAATAATAAAAAATAATGATTCAAATGTAAAATACTTACTCCCCCTGCATTGATGACACGTTAATTCCAAATTGAATAAATAAAGATTGCATCAAGCAGACGAGTGAGATATATAATGAGAATCGATTATTGAATATATATCTTAACTCCCCCTGAATCTAACATATCAAATTAGATTCTTGGAAATTGAGTTAAATTTTCATTTGCCCTAATCATTATCATTATCTCTCCCCCTTTGGCATTATCCCAAAAATGGGGGGCATACAACGACAACAACAAGGATAAAGAAAATCCAACATCGGGAGTCGTAGAATATGACGATGGACCAAATTGACACCAAGGGAAAATAGATGAAATCAAATCATAGTGTGCCAAATTGTCCATTTTCGAAAAACGAAAATTAAAATCATCAAAATACCAAATATAACTTCACTTATTGAATAAAGAAACGTACTCTTCAATACTCAATATTCTTGGTTAAATTTGTGCATGGAAAACAATTCTATGCAATCATAGAAATAAAATCTATTTAACCAAGTTTATAACCGTCGAGCGACGAAATCACATATCATAGACAATGAATGAATATTAAATGTGCACAATGAAGTAAAAGAGAACATCGATGTATATATATAAGAATATCAAGAGTACATGCAAAAATACATCGACTACATCATATAAAGTGCAACATCTATGTCACCAACAAAAATACAACAACATCATCGACACACTATCATCAAACATCCAACAAAATGAAGAAACATCAAGTACACCGACATCCAAAACATCAAAATACATCAAAACACCACCAAAACTCTATCCTACCCAAAACACTCTCAAAAAGATGTATCATCCAATGATCACCGGAGAGTCCTCCAAACTGACGCTCAGGAGGAAGTGGCAGGATCAGCAGTCTCCGTGTGTCCAGTCGAGGGAGTGGACTCAGGCTCTGCTGGGAGGAGTGGTATGACAACTGAAGGGATCGTCGGGGCTGGA
Organism: Scilla litardierei; assembly: GCA_030789695.1. Classification (NCBI taxonomy): domain Eukaryota; kingdom Viridiplantae; phylum Streptophyta; class Magnoliopsida; order Asparagales; family Asparagaceae; genus Scilla; species Scilla litardierei. The sequence goes on from JAULAV010004532.1 coordinate 31,219, forward strand.
GTGGAGACATCGACAGGCTCAACGGTAGGTGTATCAGCAGGAACGTCAGCAGGCCCAACAGGAACAGTGACGTCTGCAGGAGCAGCAGTAGCATCAACAGGAGTCTGAACCACTGGAGCAGAAGACTCTGGAGCACCGGAAGAAGTGGCAGCTCCAGCAGTGTAAGTAGTAGCAGCAGCAGCAGTGGCCTCAGCGCCACGAGCTAAAGAGGTGACAAGCTCATCGATATCCTCATCATCCATCTCCTTATCCTCAGAAATAGAAGGAGGGAGGACGATACCCATCATCCTAGCCAAACGACACACAACCTCCTCGGTACGAGCCAAACGAGACTCGTGACGACGAAGTAAGCGAGCGATATCATCTAGTGTGGTGACAGGAGGTGGGGCTGCAGCAGCTGAAGGTGTGGCCTGGGAAGCAGAAGGAGTCGACCGCTGTACGTGACGAAGTGCCGCAAGAGACTTCTTGACAGCCGTCGCGTTCAGGGGTGGACCAAGGGGACGCTCATCATCCGGAGGCAAAGGAACACCAAAGTGACGGAATACCAAGGTCAAAAGGCAAGGATATGGGATGTGCACCGATTTACTAGACTTGCGAATGCACTCGAAAGAATCCATCTTGTCGAGTATAATGCGAGCCCAGTTAATCGAGCTACCCATGAAAAGAGCGTAAATCAACTTCAGAAAAGGCTGCGAAGGAAGTGAGGAAGATCCATACTTGGGCAATAGGCATGATTTCAGGATGAGATTAATCACCCAAGCATTCGGCTTGAATGATTTGGAGGGAACGCCTATGAAAGCAGGAGGGATAACCTGAAAGATATCAGCGAGGGTTGGCTGATCGAGAGTGGAGATATCGTCTACAGAAATGTCAGACGGGAGGAGGCCAGACGATGAGCATCCTATCAACTCCTCCAAGATCTCTGCAGTGAGGACTATAGGAGTCCTCAAAACAGATGTCTCGATGGAGTGGGTCTCACCATACTGACCCCGGGTACGATTGGCATAGAAAAGCTTGACCAGGCGAGGATAGGGTCGTGGGTTCGCCTTAGGGTCATATCTAAGATAGTCCAAAAGTCCACTATAGGATAAAAGATCCGTAAGGCCAAGAAAGTCAGAGAACTGAACGAAATGCTCCAATAGCAGTGGACAGTGCTCTATACGGTTGTAAGCCGCTAGACACATAGGGTCGTCGTGACACAACGATATATCTACACCGCCTACTGGCATCGGGGCTTTTCCCTTAGCCTTACGGGTCTTAGGAGGATGGGGTGGAGTAGGTGCCTTCTCGGGATGCTCAGGAGTGTACTCTTCCTCGGAATCATCCTCAGAGTCACTACCTGAACGCTCACCGGGAGGGGTAGGTGCACGGAACTTTCTGGGTTGAGATTTGGGCTTGGAAGATTGGCCTTTGGCTTTGGGCTTAGAAGTCCTCTTCCTCTTCAACGGTGGTGAAGACGAAGAGGGGGGACGAGTGGTCTTGGCCCTACGCTTAAGTCGAGTCGAAGCGGTTGCGGCCTCTATGGTCATGGGGGAGGCACCGGAGGGAGAAATCGGGATCCTCGTTTTTGCCATGATCGCGGCACAACGAGTACAAGCAAAAGACGTTTGAAAAGATCAAATACACCTAGGCTCACAAACCCTAACAGCTGAATGCGAAAAAGGCTTATAGATCAAACCCTAATTCGAAGAAAATGAAGCCCTATGAGATGAAATGAAGCCCTAGAAATCGAAAACGACCTAGGAGGAGGAGATATACTTAGGGGATGGTGATCGACGGCGGCGGATGGTCGGAAAAGTGGCCGGAGTTGATCGGAAGATGAAGAGACTCGAGAAGGGTTCGGGGTTTTTTGAGCTGGAGAAGAAGTGGAGACCGACTAAATGAGAAAGAATCCTATTATATTGGGATTAAGTCGGTCGAAATCACGAAAAGACGTGACTGCCCCTGATCACTTAGTCGGTCACAGTTCAATGGCTGACCGACTAGATGACGATCTAGTCGGTCGGTTAACGAGCTTGAACCGACTAAAGTGAAACAGCGACCAGTCGAAGATTTCCTGAACGAAAATTAGTCGGTCTACGTTCAACTACTGACCGACTAGATCTCCATCTAGTCGGTCGATAAGTAAACTTGAACCGACTAAAAGAGCTAAGCTGGAGAGGAAATCCTAATAGCTTGAGTTAGTCGGTCTGAGTTCTTTTACTAACCGACTAGATACGAATCTAGTCGGTTGGTGATTGAACTGATACCGACTAAAGGAGTTCAAAAATTTAGAGAATGAGCTAGTCGGTCTGAGTTCATTAGCTGACCGACTAGATACAAATCTAGTTGGTTGGTTGATGAACTGAGACTGACTAGATGAGTCCAAAAATTGACAATAAAGTTCTCTCCTCAATACACTTGGACAACACATCTTAATCCTCTCAAAAATCATCTAAACTACCCCATTAAACATCGAAATCTCAAATACGACATTCAAATATGAATTCGAGCAAAAATTCAAAATATCACATAAAATCCCGAAAAATCCAATAAATCTAGCATGAATGAAATATTGCGAAATATAATAGCATGCAAGATTATTGAATGAAACATGAATCCTATATCTCGGATTCACCCATAATCCCCAATTCTCGACGCAACCGCACAAAGGAGTCCTCCTTTAGGGGTTTCGTGAAAATATCGGCGATTTGCTTTTGGGTTTCAACGTACACTAAAATGATGTCCTTTTTAGCAACATGATCATCTAAAAAGTGGTGTTGGACATCTATGTGTTTAGAACGGGAATGGTGTACCGGGTTCTTGGAAAGACATATTGCACTTTGGTTGTCAACCATGATAGGGCAAGTATCACAGTTTATACCAAAGTCTTTAAGTGTGTGTCTCATCCAAAGAACTTGAGCACACGCGGCACCGGCGGCAATATATTCCGCCTCGGTGGTTGAAAGTGATACCGAATTTTGCTTCTTGGAAAACCAAGAGACAAGGGAATTTCCTATAAAATGGCAAGTGCCACTAGTACTCTTCCTGTCGGATTTGCATCCCGCATAATCAGTGTCACTAAATGAGACTAACTCATATGTGCTAGATTTCGGATAAAGTAATCCAAAATCTAAAGTGTAACTTAGATAGCGAAAAATACGTTTTACCGCTACTAAGTGAGAATCCTTAGGTTGAGACTGATCACGAGTACAAATACAAACGGCAAACATGATATCGGGCCTACTAGCGGTAAGATAAAGTAAACTACCTATCATACCTCGATATAGACGAATGTCTACATCTTTACCGCCCGTATCCTTATCAAGATGCGTAGTCGTGCTCATTGGAGTCTTTTTCCCGGAGGCATTCTCCATTCCAAATCGCTTTAGCAACTCCACCGTGTACTTCGTTTGGTGGATGAAGATTGCATCGTCCATTTGGTGAATTTGGAAACATAAGAAATACTTGAGCTCACCCATGTGGCTCATCTCAAATTGTTCCTTCATCACATTAGAAAACTCTTCGCAAAGAGCAAAGTTAGTAGCACCGAAAATGATATCATCAACATAAATTTGAACTAATAAAATATCATTATTCGCATGCTTGACAAAAAGTGTTGAGTCGGCTTCGCCCATTTTAAAATTCAAATCCAAAAGAAAATTCTTTAGGCGATCATACCAAGCTCGAGGAGCTTGTCTCAAACCGTAAAGAGCTTTCTTTAGTTTAAAAATATGATTTGGAAATTTTTCATTTATGAAGCCCGGAGGTTGAGAAAGGTAAACTTCCTCAACAACATCTCCGTTTAAAATGCACTTTTAACATCCATTTGAAATAATTTAAAATTTTTATGGCATGCAAAAGACAATAATAATCTAATTGATTCTAATCTAGCTACCGGAGCGAAGGATTCTTCGAAATCAATACCTTCCTCTTGACGGTAGCCTTGAGCAACTAACCGAGCTTTGTTCCGGACGACGACTTGGTTTTTGTCGGTTTTGTTCTTGAAGATCCACTTTGTCCCTATGACGGTGTGGTTCTTCGATGGCAATGGAACAAGCTCCCTGTCACGACCCGCTTCCCTAAAATGGAGGCGAGACGTGAGAAGGTCCGCTCAAGCGTGGAGCTGTGAAGCCGCACGCCTGATAAGCGTAAATTTAGTATAAGCAGGTCCCTGTAATTGCAAACGAAACAACAACAACAATAATAATAATATGAGACGGATATGAAATACCAATCCCACAGTTTGTCCACAAAATATCCAACATCACAGAAAAGCCACCAGGCTAAAAGAAAGAGTCTAAAGGCCCAGAACAAGGCCAAACAAAAGACAAATATATCAGAGTATCAAACTAGGTGCCACGCACCGACAACCCAAAAGATCTAACAAAACTAGACGTAGACACTGAGACTGATCTCCAGTGTCTACGCAGTCCTCGTCCAACACGGGCGCAAGCTCGGCGTCCGCAAACACCTCACCCTCAGCAAGTAACTCGGGCTCAAGGTCTAACATGCGTCACCCAAAAGAGAAAGGGGCACATGTCAGCAAGTCTAAAAGACTTGAGCAAGGAAACTGAAAGTAACTAACAACCTAGCACTTATAATATTAAGCAATGACATGGCAGTTAAGTATGATGCAACAGTTTAAAAGAGAGGCAAGCACGCACTATGTAGCCAAAGCTACCAATTCACTAATCACTATTCACTTATCACTGTTTATCACTTAGTGCATAGAGAGTCCACCTGCTGGCCAGCTCGTGGCTCAGGCCGCTTATCTCTATCACTATTAATCACTTGTACACTAGAGACTTCGCCTGCTGGCCGAAGTGGCGGATCAGGCCAACTCGGGGCTCAGGTGGCCGCTTATCTCTTACCCCACCCATATGTGTCGAGCGTTGGGGTTTCCAACTACAGGGCTCGCTTCTGGAACACGAGCCAGGAAAATAATAGTATTGCGGCGTGTGCTACGCAATCACGATGACAAATCAATATGCAATGCCAGGAACAGATATTTGCGTACCGTTAATTGAATTTAAACGTGACAGGCAAAATGCAATGACATGAACATATTCGCGTACCGTTAATTTAAAGTAAATGTGACATACAAGCATGATGAGGGTGACAGACCAAGCTTCGTTGTCAAGCTAGGTCATAGGCGTCTAGACGGCTATCCTTTCATCGTCTAATCTCTTTTACGCTAAAGCAAGGGAAATGGCCTAAGACATGGCCCAATTCAAGAGTTGCAAGTTTCACTTGCCTGATACCGGGGTTGACGAGCAATGAAGATCGTCACAAGCTAACTACGGAATAGATCGCTGTTATGGCAAAACAATCATTAGAACAATGATTCTAAATCGATTTCTTATTAGAATCCTAACTTTCTAATAATCCATTTTATTAGGGTTTCACACATGTCAATGGGGGTTATGCTAAAACTAAAGGAATCGAGTATTACCGTGAAGAGGCGGAGGAGCGATGCCGAGCAACCACGACAACGGAAGAACGATCCGGCTCAGATCTAGAAATGAGGGAAAATACTGGAGAAATGGGTTTGGAGGTGGATTTTGGGGATTTGATGAGGGTTTGGGGAAGATGAGAGATGGGTTGTGACAAGGGAGCGTTTGGATGATGGAGGATGAGCTTGGGATGAAAGATTAATGGCTTGAGGAAGATGGGGGCTCAAAGGGGGAGAAATTAGGGTTTTGGGTCGAGTGGAGGAAGAAGAAAACGTTTGGGAGGGGTTTAAATAGGATGGGCTGGCGGCTGCCCAGAAATTAGGGTTTTAACACAGATTAGTCGGTCAAAGAGCAACCACTGACCGACTAGTTTGGCAACTAGTCGGTCGGTCGACCAACGCAGACCGACTAAGTGTAAACAGTAACTTCTGAACGAAAATAGGATTTGGATTTAGTCGGTCGATGAACAACTACTGACCGACTAGTTTGACATCTAGTCGGTCGGTGAACGTTCTTAGACCGACTAAAAGTGAATAGTATTGATACCAAAAATTAGTTGAAGAGTTAGTCGGTTAAAGAAGCATTGCTGACCGACTAGTTTGCAACCTAGTCGGTCAACCAACGTTCTTAGACCGACTAACGATAAACAATAACTCCTGAATAATTTAGAAAGCCAACTAGTCGGTTCAAGAAGGATTGCCGACCGACTGGATCGTCATCTAGTCGGTCGGTGCCCCTTCTTACACCGGCTAATAAGCACCAAAAGTTCCGATACGGAGCGTGGAGCTCCGGGATCGATTCCTAAGACTCCTAGGCTTGATCTAACAGTAAGATACGACCGTTATGAAGCCCGTCACGAATGACTTACTCCGAAATCGACGATCCTAAGGAAGAAACGAGAAAACACGACGAAACGATCGAAAATGAAAGTTACGGAGACGAAAACCACACATGAGGAGAAAATCCACCAAAACATATATTATAATATAATAAATCCAGATACATGAAAACCAGTCGTTACATCCTCCCCAACTTAAGAAAAATTCCATCCTCGGAATTTCCAAACACTCACGTGTCCGGAAACAAAAGTGGGAAACGCTCTCGCATCTCATCTTCTCTCTCCCAAGTAGACTCTCCCGGCGAACCGTGCCGCCACATCACTCTAACAAGATCGACGACCTTGTTTCGAAGTGACTTCTGACGCCTGTCCAGAATCTGCACTGGATGCTGGTCATACGTCAAATCTGGGCGAACGGTAATCTCCGAAAAATCCACAGCATGAGATGGATCGCCAATGTATCGACGAAGCTGCGACATATGGAAAACATCATGGACTCCTTCCAAAGATTGAGGCAAGGCTAAGCGATAAGCTACTTCACCGACCCTATCTAAAACATCAAATGGTCCAATGTATCGCGGGCTCAACTTCCCTCGCTTCCCAAAACGAATCACACCGCGATTCGGGGAAATCTTCAAGAACACATGGTCGCCCGGCTGAAACTCCAAAGAACGACGTTTAGCATCCGCCCAATGCTTAAAACGGTCCTGAGCAATCCTCAACCTCTCCCGAATGTTCCTGACAATATCCACGACCTCCACGATCATCTCAGGTCCCAACAACTCCCGATCACCAACGTCATCCCAACTCAATGACGATCGACATTTTCTCCCATAAAGAGCGGCAAAAGGCGCCATGCCAATACTCGCCTGGAAGCTGTTGTTGTAAGAAAACTCCACCAAATGTAGATGGTCCTCCCACGAACCCTTGAAATCCAACATGCACGCCCTCAGCATGTCCTCCAAAATCTGAATCGTCCTCTCGGACTGGCCATCCGTCTGCGGATGGTACGCCGTGCTGAAACTCAGACGCGTACCCAAACTATTCTGCAAACTCTGCCAGAACTGAGATGTGAACCTCGTGTCTCTGTCCGACACGATACTCACGGGGACTCCGTGAAGTCGCACGACCTACTGCACGATTCACGTTACATCACTATCCAAACTAGGAAAAGGACATAAAACGGAGAGTAAAAGAATTTACCTCCATATATCTCCTTGCTAGCGCCTCAGTGGACTGTCCCACTTGGAACGGAATAAAGTGCGCAGATTTGGTCAATCGATCTACGATCACCCAAATCGCGTCATTCTGCTTCGGACTCCGAGGCAGTCCAGTCAAGAAATCCATAGTGATGTGTTGCCACTTCCACTCCGGAATCGGAATCGGTTGTAGCAACCCGGCCGTACGCTGATGCTCCGCCTTCACTTGCTGGCAAACCAAACACTTGGCCACACTCCGAGCCACACTCCTCTTCATGTCATGCCACCAATAATTCAGACGAAGATCCTGGTACATCTTGGTGCCACCAGGATGCACAGAATACGGCGAACTGTGTGCCTCCACCATCAAATCCTCTCTAATATCCCCAGCTGGCACACACAACCTGGCTCCAAACCTCAGCGAGCCATCCTTATGAACCAAAAAGTCAGTCCGCAGACCGGCTTCCACCTGCTCCCGAATCTTCACCAGCTTCGGATCCTCAGCCTGGCCAGCCTTAATCCGATCCACGATCGTCGACTGTACCTGCATGTACATCAACGACGAATCCTTCCCAGGAAGGACAATCTCCACACCAGACTCGCAAAAATCCTGCTGCAATCTCCACTGCGAGGTCAACATCATCACCGCGGGAAGCCTACTCAAAGCATCTGGAACCACATTCACCTTGCCAGGGTGATACTGCAAATCAATCTCATAATCTGCCATAAGCTCCAACCATCGACGCTGTCGCATGTTGAGCTCCTTCTGAGTAAAAATATACTTCAAGCTTTTGTGATCGGTGAAAATCTTCACTTTCTCACTCAGCAGGAAGTGCCTCCAAATCTTAAGAGCAAACACAACGGCAGCCAACTCCAAATCATGCGTCGGGTAATTCTTCTTATGAACCTTAAGCTGACGAGACGCATACGCCACAATGTGCCCGTGCTGATGCAACACACAACCGAGGCCCTTGCCAGAAGCATCACAAAAGATCTCAAATCCACCGCTGCGGTCTGGCACAGCAAGAACAGGGGCAGTCGTCAGTCTCTCCCTCAGAACACCAAAAGCTTCCCCACAATCACCCGACCAAACAAAAGGTACATCCTTCCGCGTCAATCTGGTCATCGGCTCGGCAATACGGGAAAAGTCCTTAATGAAACGACGATAATATCCCGCCAAACCAAGGAAACTCCGGATCTCGGACGCTGACGACGGAACAGGCCACTCCATGATGACCCTAATCTTCTCAGGATCCACAGAAATACCATCTCCAGTCACCACATGCCCGAGAAAAGCAACTCTATCCAGCCAGAACTCGCACTTCGAAAACTTAGCATACAACCGATGCTTCCTCAAAATCTCCAACACCGTCCTCAAGTGCGAGACATGCTCTTCCTCCGACTTCGAGTAGATCAGAATGTCATCAATAAAGATAACGACAAACTTATCTAAAAAGTCGTAGAAAATCAGGTTCATCAGATTCATGAAAACTGCGGGTGCGTTAGTTACGCCGAAAGGCATAACCACAAACTCATAGTGTCCATACTTCGTCATGAACGCTGTCTTCGGAACATCATCCTTCTTCACCTTCAACTGATGGTAACCACTCCTCAAATCCAATTTAGAAAACACCCTCGAACCTCCAAGCTGATCAAAAATATCATCGATGCGAGGCAATGGGTATTTATTATTGATGGTCACCGCATTCAACTCCCGATAGTCCACGCACATACGACGCAAACCATCCTTCTTCTTCACCAACAACACCGGTGCTCCCCACGGAGACACACTAGGATTGATATAACCCTTCTGCAAAAGTTCATCCAACTGCTTCCGCAACTCTTCCAATTCTGCAGGTGTCATACGATACGGCGCCTTCGAAATCGGCTGCGCTCCCGGAACAAGATCAATAGAAAATTCTAGAGCTCGATCAGGTGGCAAACCAGACATCTCCTCGAGGAAGACGTCGCCAAAATCTCGCACCACAGCTGGCCACTCCAACTCCATCTGCAAAGCCACAACCTCCACCGGTCTGGCCCGAAATCTGACAGGACCAAGCGAACTGCTACCACGGCTGAACTCAAATACTGGATGTCCAGGAATCTCGAACACCACCCTCTTTCTTCGACAGTCAATCGTAGCATAGAAGCTCGCAAGCCAATCCATCCCAAAGACAGCATCGTAGTTGGTGATGTTGTGGACAATAAAATCAGCATAAAGCTCATGTCCACAAACCACCACAAAGCAAGGACTGCACCCACGATGCACCGTGACTACTCCATTCCCTGTAACAATGTTCCAACTCTTGGAGAGAGGGGACGTCGACAAGGAATTCTTCTCCACGAAGCTCTGGGCCAAAATGCACATCGACGCACCTGAGTCAAAGAGGACTCGGGCAGGGAATGTGCAAACCAAAACCACACCTAACAAACAGTCTAATCAATCCAATCTTACTCTAGCAACATTCATACACAAGCAACCAACATAATTTTTAACAATCAACTAATTAGGGAAGGAACAACTAGATTGAAAGTTACCTGCAATGACCTCATCCATGGCCAAAACCTCCTCCTCGGTCATCAGAAATGCCTGCCTCCTTGGTGGAACAGCCTGCCGAAAGGCATGCCCTTGCGAAACAAGGGGTACCCCACGACCAGCGGGCACCGGGGCTCTCTGCTGCAACGGCGGGGCAGCAATAGGTGCCTTCCAAGGCTGCTTCAACCTCGGGCACTCCCTGAGAGCATGGGCGGGATCTCCACAGGCAATGCATTGCCCCAAGAACTTCCTACACGATTCCTTAATATGGCCCTCCTTGCCACAGAAATGGCAAGTCCTCCGAACAGGCCCTCCTGGCCTCTTAAACTGAACAGGCTGGTTCGGCCTGAATCCAGGTCTAACCACAGCTCTCGCCTGTTCCACAGGCCTCTTCCCAGCACCAACAATAGACCCCCTCCTCTGGTTCACAAGCAGCTCCTGCCTCTTGGTTGCTACCAAAACCTTCTGATAAGATTCCCGGTCAGAAGAGGTCATAAAACTCTGGAGCTCCGAAGCAAGTCCCTGCAGGAACCTCTGAGCTCTCTCCTCAGCGTCCTGCACCATCTTTGGTGCAAACCGACTCAGCCTCATGAACTCTTGGTGATATCGGTCCACCGACGAGCTTCCTTGCTTCAAATCGATAAAACGCTGCAGCATCTCTTCCCTGGCAGCTTTCGGGAAGAACTCACCATCAAATCTGGCCTTGAAGGTAGCCCAGACGATCGGCTCCTCCAACATCTTCTCTTCAGCATCCCACCAATTCCTGGCGTTATCCTTCAGCTGGCGCTTCGCCAAGTCAACCCAACTAACTTCGTTGACCTTGGACATCTTCAGATTGTCCTCGATATTCCTCATCCATTCATCAGCAGCTAGTGGACCTTCGGTTCCATCAAAATATGCAGGACCCAGCTCTCTGAACTGCTTCGCCCCGGGCTCAGGGCGAGGGGCTTCCACCACCCGAGCAGCTCGAGCCACCGGAGCATTCTGTACCTGCAGAAGCACACCCTGCTGAACCTGCATCATTTGCAACATCATCCGCATCATCTCTCCGTTAGTGGGCTCCCGCTCAGGCTCCTCGTCATGAGGGGGCGCACCACTACCACCACCACGGGTGATTCGCCTTCCTGCCATCTAATGACACAGAAAACGAAACAATTAGACGCATAGCTTAGGGCTCAGATGTCGAACTTATTTGTTGGACAATCTTGTATTATTATCGTTATCCCGATAATTGCAGTTACAGAAGGACCTGCATGGGCCACCACTAAAACCTGTCACGACCCGCTTCCCTAAAATGGAGGCGAGACGTGAGAAGGTCCGCTCAAGCGTGGAGCTGTGAAGCCGCACGCCTGATAAGCGTAAATTTAGTATAAGCAGGTCCCTGTAATTGCAAACGAAACAACAATAACAACAATAATAATATGAGACGGATATGAAATACCAATCCCACAGTTTGTCCACAAAATATCCAACATCACAGAAAAGCCACCATGCTAAAAGAAAGAGTCTAAAGGCCCAGAACAAGGCCAAACAAAAGACAAATATATCAGAGTATCAAACTAGGTGCCACGCACCGACAACCCAAAAGATCTAACAAAACTAGACGTAGACACTAAGACTGATCTCCAGTGTCTACGAAGTCCTCGTCCAACACGGGCGCAAGCTCGGCGTCCGCAAACACCTCACCCTCAGCAAGTAACTCGGGCTCAAGGTCTAACATGCGTCACCCAAAAGAGAAAGGGGCACATGTCAGCAAGTCTAAAAGACTTGAGCAAGGAAACTGAAAGTAACTAACAACCTAGCACTTATAATATTAAGCAATGACATGGCAGTTAAGTATGATGCAACAGTTTAAAAGAGAGGCAAGCACGCACTATGTAGCCAAAGCTACCAATTCACTAATCACTATTCACTTATCACTGTTTATCACTTAGTGCATAGAGAGTCCACCTGCTGGCCAGCTCGTGGCTCAGGCCGCTTATCTCTATCACTATTAATCACTTGTACACTAGAGATTTCGCCTGCTGGCCGGAGTGGTGGATCAGGCCAACTCGGGGCTCAAGTGGCCGCTTATCTCTTACCCCACCCATATGTGTCGAGCGTTGGGGTTTCCAACTACAGGGCTCGCTTCTGGAACACGAGCCAGGAAAATAATAGTATTGTGGCGTGTTGTAACGGCCTGTATTTTTCAAACACTTCAAATACGTACTTAACGTATTTTTATTCTAAAAATTTTCTTTATAATGGTTTGTTAAGAGTTGTATAACAAAACTGATTTCAAAAATTCTCATAAAAATATTTTAGAGCACTAGACTTATCATATTGTATTTCAGCAATTTCAGATTTCCTCAAATGCCCAAAACATTCCCGTTAAAATTCATCTCCCAAAATTACCGTTTTGATTCGACGAATTTATTTTCTATTTAAACGTCTTCAAAACGTTTTCAAACTTCTACAGTAGCATCCTATGATCATTTAGGGCTCTCCACATTAATTTCGTAATTTTCTGATATCATTTCAATAGAGAACCCGTAACCCCGCTTTCTAAACGTTTTGGCCTAAAACTTGTATTTTCGTAGCCAAATCCTAAAACGGATCTTGTATTCGCGATTCTCGCGTCGTTACGATCACGTGGGTATGTTTTCGTAATTTTTCGGAGTCCTTTGTGAAAACGAGTTTGTATCCCTCCGGTTTTCACTAATTACAATTACTAATTAACTTTTAACTATTACTTTCACCTTAAACACCCCAACCACCCTCTTAAACCACCGCTTGGTTGGTTGGATCTGAATCATTTCAGATCCAACGTTCAACCATCCCATTAATCAATTTGGTCTCCCCCTTTAATTACTAGTTTGCCATTTACTAATAGTTATTTAAACCCCCCTCCCAGCTTCACTTTATTATCCCACACAGTAACCCCCTCACTCTCTTTCTCCGTGTTACGGTGCAAAACACATGTCATTACAAAATTTTTACCCCGCATCTCTCTCTCCCTCCATCTCTCTCACAGCCTCCCCCCTCTCGCAGTCTCTCACTTCCCTCTCTCTCTCTCTCATCCCTCTCCCCTACGGGCGACCACCGACGGCAAGCCGCCACCGTCGCCACCCGCGAAGCGCCGACAGCAGCTCGAAGGCTCCGTCTCCACGCCCGTCGTCGCCTGAGCCTCGCCCACCGGAGATCCGATAGCCAGCACGGCTCCGCCCTCCGCCTTCGCCCTCACTTCGACAGCCCACCAATCTCCGTCAGCCTCCCACCCCGCCTCCATCTTCTCCGTTCTCCCCAACCGCCGCTCCGCCGTCGCTCCGCCCCAAGGCCGCCGCAGCCCGCTGCCACGACCCGCCGTGTGCCCCTCGACGTCCTCCGCCCGTCGCCGTGAACCCCCCGACTGCCACGAAGTCGCCCGCCGCCGCCTCGTCGCCGGCGTCCCCACGACCCGCCGCCGTCGCCCCCGCTCGCCTCGCCGCCCCCCGCTCCGGCGCAGAAGCTGCCCCCTCCGTCGTTATCGAGCGGCGACGGTAACACGCGATGGCACTTCTGTAAATACGGAGAACTTCGTATTTTCGTAATTTTTAAATGATTAATAATTGGATTTTAGGGTTTTTAATCCATAACTAATTATACAGGGGCCAAAAAAATATGCGGATAGCCCCAGAAAATCATAAACGATATTTCGGACCCAATGGCGCTGGTCGCACTGCGAGCAGACGCCTACTTTTCCCAGAATCGTTTTTTGAACCTAAAATTTAAATACGTATAAATCTTTCTAAAAATCGTAACTCGTTGTTTTCACTCACAATAATATGTGATAAAATTATTTGTGAAAGTAAACTTCGAGACGGTCATTTTGACTGTTCATTCGAGTAATTCCGACTAGGATTGCTCCCGGAACAATTTACGGAAGATACGCGTCACTTAAATAATTTGGGTTTTAAAGCTAGTTTTGAGTTTCTAAAAATTATAAAAAAAAATTACTATAAACTTCAGAAAAATATTCCCTCTTGCAGTAAAACTATTTTTATCATATATAGTCTATATAAAAATTTAGGACCCTTTTCATCGCTGTTTTAACCAGTTTTAAAATCAGACACTCAACTTAAAAAAATAAGAAAATAGGGTATTCTCTAACTAGTTATCTCTTGTGTTTACAGGTAGCAAATCTCGTGCATCGACACTAGATCCAGTCCCGGATCACTACCACCACCTCGAAGATAGTAAGTCACAGTAAATTGTACCCTTAGAAATATAGATAGTGTACACATATGAACATAGGACTTGACACTTAGTCTCGGAACAGTTATTGACCTGAACAGATTATTGACATGCTTGATAGAAAGATTGTAACTGGAAATATGAGAATGGTAAATGACTCGTAAAATTGCAAGTACGGTAACCTGCACAGACACTGGGTTTTGGGGTAACTTATAATTGCGGAAGTGCGGGAGCGACTAGTCCAGACTTTGTTGTCACCGTGCGGGTTCTAGCAACCCATAACAGTGCCGGTGACAACCATCAAAGATCACATATTATTGCACAGTTCTCAGAGATTATTGCATAGTATTCATAGCATAGTTCGCCCGGGTAGCACCCGCGGCAAGAGTTGGCCTCTTGGTTGCTCACTGTACTTCCCGTTATAAGTCACGAACTAGGATATGCACAATTTCTCTCATTATTGCTATTGTCATTGATATCGTCATGGTTATTGCTATTGTCATTGCTCGGTCACATTTACTTTACTTGTCACCCTTGTATGCTTGACAGATGTACTTTACTTATCGCACTTGCATGCTTGTCTGTCCCTACTTTACTTGCCGCACTTGTTTACTATAGACTGCTCCATATTTGTGCACTCCTCTTTTTCTATCGCTAGAATTGTTGTGACTTACCTTCGGTTTCATTTATGGCACCGGCAGACGAAGACCTGATCGAGGAGATTGCCCCAGAGATTGAGGAGCCTACATTGACCCAGAGACGGCAGAGTTTTAGTTACTTTTCTGTTGGTGTGTGTGTTGTACAGTGTATTTCCTTTTCCGCATTTCCTTTCAGTACTTCCTTTATGTATTGTGAGAGAGTGTGCTGATTGTTGTTGTATTTTAATTTGGACTGTAATAACGTCTGTACGCGGTTTGAGTATTGTGATGCATCTCTGAGTTGTGGCTATGCTGATTTCACTGGTAAACTGCGGAACCTGCGAATAAACCAAATAAGTAACGGGCCCCCGAGAGCGGGTCGTTACACGTGTGCTACGCAATCACGATGACAAATCAATATGCAATGCCAGGAACAGATATTTGCGTACCGTTAATTGAATTTAAACGTGACATGAAAAATGCAATGACATGAACATATTCGCGTACCGTTAATTTAAAGTAAATGTGACATACAAGCATGATGAGGGTGACAGACCAAGCTTCGTTGTCAAGCTAGGTCATAGGCGTCTAGACGGCTATCCTTTCACCGTCTAGTCTCTTTTACGCTAAAGCAAGGGAAATGGCCTAAGACATGGCCCAATTCAAGAGTTGCAAGTTTCACTTGCCTGATACCGGGGTTGACGAGCAATGAAGATTGTCACAAGCTAACTACGGAATAGATCGCTGTTATGGCAAAACAATCATTAGAACAATGATTCTAAATCGATTTCTTATTAGAATCCTAACTTTCTAATAATCCATTTTATTAGGGTTTCACACATGTCAATGTGGGTTATGCTAAAACTAAAGGAATCGAGTATTAACGTGAAGAGGCGGAGGAGCGATGCCGAGCAACCACGGCAACGGAAGAATGATCCGGCTCAGATCTGGAAATGAGGGAAAAATATGGAGAAATGGGTTTGTAGGTGGATTTTGGGGATTTGATGAGGGTTTGGGGAAGATGAGAGATGGGTTGTGACAAGGGAGGGTTTGGATGATGGAGGATGAGCTTGGGATGAAAGATTAATGGCTTGAGGAAGATGGGGGCTCAAAGGGGGAGAAATTAGGGTTTTGGGTCGAGTGGAGGAAGAAGAAAACGTTTGGGAGGGGTTTAAATAGGATGGGCTGGCGGCTGCCCAGAAATTAGGGTTTTAACACAGATTAGTCGGTCAAAGAGCAACCACTGACCGACTAGTTTGGCAACTAGTCGATCGGTCGACCAACGCAGACCGACTAAGTGTAAACAGTAACTTCTGAACGAAAATAGGATTTGGATTTAGTCGGTCGATGAACAACTACTGACCGACTAGTTTGACATCTAGTCGGTCGGTGAACGTTCTTAGACCGACTAAGAGTGAATAGTATTGATACCAAAAATTAGTTGAAGAGTTAGTCGGTTAAAGAAGCATTGCTGACCGACCAGTTTGCAACCTTGTCGGTCAACCAACGTTCTTAGACCGACTAACGATAAACAGTAACTCCTGAATAATTTAGAAAGCCAACTAGTCGGTTCAAGAAGGATTGCCGACCGACTGGATCGTCATCTAGACGGGTTAGTCTCAATAGAATCAATAGAATAATTAGAGTTAGAATTACCAATTGAATCACATAGGACATCCATAGAGTCATCATCATTAGTAATTCTAGTTGGAACAAATCCTTCATTAAATGAAACATGAAGTGATTCCTCGATCGTTGAGGTTCATTTGTTGTATATCCGGTAGGCTTTGTTACGCGAAGAATATCCAACAAAAATCCCCTCATTAGATCTTGGATCGAATTTGTCCAAGCTACCATACGTGTTCTTAACAAAACATTTCGAACCAAAAACATGAAAATGTTTAACTTGAGGCAACCTACCAAACAACAATTCATAACAAGTTTGTTTAGTGTCGGGCCTCAAAAGTATTCTATTAAACACATAGCAAGCGGTATGTACTGCTTCCGCCCAAAATTGATGGCCAAGTTGGCTATCATCAAGCATAGTGCGAGCACACTCCACTAGCGTCCTATTCTTTCTCTCAAGTACACCATTTTGAGGAGGTGCACGAGGGAAAGAGAAGGTGTGTGTAATACCAACTTCATCACAAAATGTCTCAAAAGACTCATTCTCAAATTCCCCTCCATGATCACTACGAATAGTGACAATGGTGGTTCCAATGAGATTTTGTAGTTTCTTAACAAAAATTGTGAAGTTTTCAAAAGCTTCATTTTTATTACACAATGAAAATACCCAAGTAAACCTAGAAAAGTCATCAACGATGACAAGTCCATATCTAGCATTACCTAATGAAGCAACTCTAGTTGGCCCAAATAAATCTAGATGTAATAGTTCTAGAGGCCGCTTAGAAGAAATGCTTTTCTTAGGTTTAAATAAAGATTTTGGAAGCTTGCCTCGTTGACACGAGTCACAAAAGCTTTTCTTTTGAAAGACAAGCTTAGGGAAGCCTCTAATAGAATTTAACTTGGAAAGCTTAAAAAGTGTTCCAAAGTTCACATGACCAAACCGTCGATGCCATAAGTGTTGTTCACTTGTGTTGGCAATAAGACATTGTTCATGTGATCTTGGAAGATCTAGGATATATATATCCTTATGGCTTGTGCCGGAAAACAATAATTCATTATTATCTTTTCTTAAAATATGTCACATTTCTTTCGCAAAGTTAACTTTGTAACCTTTGTCACAAAGTTGACTTATTGAAATGAGATTGTGGTTTAATCCTTTAACAAGGTAAACATCACATATTATGGGTTTAGAAGGATTACCCACTTTACCAACACCTATGATGGTTCCGCTCTCGTTGCCTCCAAATACGACGCGGTTTCCATTTGCAATGGGAACCACTCCGGAGAGCAATTGAGCGTCACCCATCATGTGTTTTGAACACCTGCTATCGAGTATCCAATTTCCCTTGGAGCTAAATTTAAATTTGTTGCTCCTTTCCTTTTTCTTGAGTACCTATAGATATGAAATGTCGTATCATGGTACCCAAGGTCATTGGGTCCAAAAGATTAGACCTTTGGAAGCCAAGTCCAATTGGACTTAGACTTCCCCACATAATTTCTACTATGCACAACATCTGAAAAATAAGCATTCATGTAAACTTGTTTTTCATCTATGCTTGTGTCCTTTGGGCTCCAAATAGTGAAAATCTTGGGAGCCCTCATCCTATTAGGTGCATGCATGCGTTGTTGGTTTCTATGTGATGGATGTTGTGGATAGGCATAAGGAACATGATGGAATGGTGCATGCGGATAGTTATTCATACGATGATGTGGGTGAACATATGCATGTGGAGGAACACGTGCATGAGGGTGTCTCACATTGTGTGCACGTGCCCGTGGACGTGTAGCATAGAAATCATCATATGTGTGAGCCGGTGGAGTAGGACGTGTGTTCCTACGTGGCATGGTATTTGTGTACATGTAGGCATGACCCTTCTTTGGAGGTCCACCCAAAGTGGGTTTCTTTCCAAAAGAGGGTGTGTGCGAAGTGGAAGCACCATTGGTAGATGAACTACCAATAGAGTGTTTGCTACCACTCGTTGAGTCACCGGAAGTTGGCCTAACAAAAGTAGTGGCCGATTTGGATGAACTTCCCATCGTATACCCCAAGCCAATGTGGTGATTGGCCGGAAGTAAGTCACTTAGGATTTTATCCAAATGGTCCTTACCCTTATTGAATTTATTAATTCGGCCTAATGTGTTCTCATATTTCTCGGTGAGAGAACGCATAGAAGTATCCAAATTGGATACTTACGATGTGAGCACATAAACACGAGATTTAAGACTCTCATTCTCAATACTCAAAGTCGAGTTTTGAGAAGTCAAATCCGCTATCTTGTGTTCCTCCGGATCTTCAATGCTAACATGTTCAAGTTGAGTCTTGAGATTAACAATCTCATTCTTCAACCCTTAAACAACGGTGTCGTTGTTGGTGATGATAGTTTTAGGCGAGGTTTGAATGCTAGCTAAGTCATCTTTTACTTTAGTATACCTATTTACTAATTTAGTATACTTAGACCATAATTGAGAATTAGCATTCCTAAGGTCATCCATAGTTACCTCATCGCCTTCGTTGTCGCTATCATCGGAAGAGGAGGATCCTTGATCATGCTCCTCTCTCGCCATAAAGCACATGTGCGCTTGCTCCACTTTCTCATCGTCCGACTCTCCGCTTGAGGAATCCTCGGAGTCGGTGAATGTTGCTCCGACAAGTCCCTTTTTGTACCCCTTTTTGTACTTCTTGGACTTGTCGAACTTCGGTGCCTTCCACTTCTCCTTTTGCTTGTTTAGAGGACACTCCGCTTTCATGTGTCCTGGCTTGTTGCATTTGAAACACAAAGGAGAGGAGGCGTTAGATGAATTGAACTTCGATTTGTTTTTGAAGTTACCTTTCCGGAAGAACCGGTTGAACTTCTTTGCCATGAGTGACATGGACTCCAAGTCCAACTCGTCTTCCGAGTCTTCATCATCGGTTGATGTGGATGTGGATGGAGCGGCCTTGAAAGCAATAGCCTTCTTCTTTGGCTCGTCTTGCTTTAGGTAGGACTTCATCTTTTCCTGCAACTTCAACTTGCTATCCTTGCGTACCTCGTATGACATTAAAGTACCCATTAGTTGAACTACGGTGTACTTATTCATATCATTACCTTCCTCGATGGCGAAGGTACGCTTTTCCCAACTAGAAGGAAGTCCTTCGATAAGTTTCGAACACTTCTCCTTTTGGGTGTAGGTTTTGCCGAGAGCTTCCAACTCGTTTATGATATCGACGAAGCGAGCATAATACTCCTTCATCTTCTCACCCTATTGCATATGAAACATCTCGTAATCTTTGTTAACAACAACGAGTTTAGAGTCTCTTATCCTACTTGTCTCTTCATGTAGTATGAGGAGGGAGTTCCAAATTTGATATGCACTCTTACATGTGCATATCTTATTGAAGTCCTCGGGCTCCAATGTGCATTGCAAGGCGTTCATTGCCTTGGCATTGCTTACCACCGCGGCGACCTCCGCGGGAGTCCACTTCTCAAAGTCTTCTTCGGCGGGCTCGACGTATTCCTTCATCGTGGTCCTCCATAGAGATGCACTCCGGAGGAAAGTTTCCATCCGGCATTTCCAGTACCCGTAGTTGGTACCGTTGAAGAATGGAGGCCTCGTTGAGGAATGTCCTTCCATCACCGAAGATGCTCCTTCACGGTTCCTGAAGGTGCCATAGTCGGAAGGTGGACGCACGGTCTTGTTGTCGTTGGCAGACATAGCGTAGACTTGGCTTTGATACCAAATGTAATGCCCTACAAGCTACTGCACAAGTACTAGAGGGGGGTGAATAGTACTTTAAAAATAACAAGGAGTATAATTCCTAATTATCGTGCAAACAACTACCAACTCAATTTGCGGAAGCTTAAATTGATGACAACAACAAAAATAACAATGCAAACAATTGATATTACTGGGTTCGGATCCACCCAAGTCTCCCCGACTTGTTCCCGGTGATCCTACGTCCCAACCACCCGGATCCCCTCCGGATACTTAGGTTAGAAACCCTAACCCAAGATTTCCACTATGATATCTTGTGAAAAACCTTCACAAGATCAAATCATACATGCAATGGCAATAGTGAATCCCACAACCCAGGATCACAACCTTCTCTCACAACCGAGAGAATCAATAGCAATGAAAATGAGTTTATATGAAATAAACAATCTTACCACAAAATCCTATACCTTAAGTTTTCTTACCAAATAGGTGCAAGGAGGGATTTGAGGAAGAGGAAGTCACCAAGACCTAGCACCACTGAAATGAGCAGCAATGGGTGCCTAGGAGTGATTAGGAGACTTGAATCAAGCTAGAGCTTGAATGGCTCACCAAGAACAAACTTCTCTCAAGATGGATTCTAGATCTAGAAAGTGAGAGAATGGATTTCTTGTGAGGGAGAGAGCTTTGGAAATGAGTGAGAATCTCTAACTCTTTCAATCTCAATGAATCTCTGAAATATAGCTCTTCTTGGGGAAGAAGAACCCCAGCTTAGTATATATACTAAGGGGGAAAATCGTGTTAGGTCAAAACCCAACGGTTAGAAATCTGAAGCCACTAGTCGGTCAAAGAACAAACACTGACCGACTAGTTCATCAACTAGTCGGTCAGTCAAACAACACGGAACGACTAAGTGATGAACAGTGGACAGATTGAATTTCAGACCTAGAAATCTAGTCGGTCCAAGAAGACTGTCTGACCGACTAGTTTCACAACTAGTCGGTCGGTCAGTGAACTTAGACCGACTAAGAGTTAAAAACACATAGTCTGAAAACAAATTGAGTTAGTCGGTTCAAGAACAAATGTTGACCGACTAGTTCATCAACTAGTCGGTCGCTAAACGTTCTTAGACCGACTAACGATAAACAGTAGCTCAGGAGAAAATTGGCATGAACAGAGACTGTTCAACTAGTCGGTCTAAGTAGCATCACTGACCGACTAGTTCACTAACTAGTCGGTCGGTGAGTCAACATGGACCGACTAAGTATAAACAGTAACAAGGCAAGTACATGGAACGTTCAACTAGTCGGTCTAAGAAGCATCACTGACCGACTAGTTCGCCAACTAGTCGGTCGGTGAGTCAACATGGACCGACTAAGTGTGAACAGTAAAGAGCATGAAGTTTAGAAAGCAAACTAGTCGGTCCAAGAAGCTTTGCCGACCGACTAGATCACCATCTAGTCGGTTGGTTCTTCTTCTTGAACCAACTAACATGCACAAGAAGTCCCGAATCGAAGCGCGATGCTTCGGGAAAGATTGTATGGACTTCTACTAAGATCCTAGCTCTAAGATAGGAGCGATATGAAGATAGAAATGTAAGATATACTCAAGGCTTAACATTCTATAGATCGAAACTAAAAGACTATAAATAAAACCTTAAGGAACGGTCTTTGAGAGCTTCGATCAAATCTTCATGACTTCCAAAATGGTCCAAAAGCTTCAACAAAGATTTAGGCATTGAATACGAGCTTTGAGAAGTCTTGAGATGTCGCTTTGAGTGTTCTCGTGAATTTGGCGACGATCTCCATAACTGCGCTCACAAATTGTTAGTTCATGAATTATTTATGTTTGCTCATCATCCAAAACCAAATCTAGGGAGTCCAATACTCAACAGTTGCCACATGACTCTGACCAAATTAATGGCCTTCGTCCTCAACATCTTCTGTCGTCGATCGAGAATTGCCACTGGCTGCTGGTCATACGTCAGGTCTGGACGTAATTCAATCTCTGAGTTGTCCACGACATGACTAGAGTCTACAATATATCCTCTTAATTACGATACATGAAACACATCGTGTACGCCTTCAAGATGTGGCGGCAGCACTAACCAATAAGCCACTTCGCCTATCCGGGCTGTAACTTCAAACGTGCCTATGTATCTATGGCTCAACTTCCCATGTTTACTAAACCGGATCGTCCCACGGACTGGTGATATCTTCAGAAATACATAATCACCAGGTTGAAATTCAAGTGGACGCCACTTCGTGTCCGCCCAGTGCTTATAACGGTCTTGGGCTACCCGAAGATTCTCTCTGACCATCCGCACTACATCAACTGTAGTAGTCACTAGGTCTGGTCCCAAATTCACCATCTCCCACATCATCCCAGCTCAGAGGCGATCAGCAATTTCTACCATACAAAACCACATAGGGAGTCATACCAATGCTTGCATGATAACTGTTATTATAAGCAAATTCTACTAGATGGAGATGGTCTCCCCAGGACCCCTTGAAATCCAGCATGCAAGCCCTAAGAATATCCTCCAATATTTGAATGATGTGTTCTGACTGTCCGTCTGTCTGTGGGTGATATGCGATACTGAACTTCAAATGGGTCCCCAAACTGGCCTGTAAGCTTCTCTAGAAATGAGATGTAAATCTAGTATCACGATCCGACACAATGCTCACAGGAACTCCATGCAACCTTATAATCTCTTCCATATACTTCCGAGCTAAGGCTTCTGTAGACTGACCAAGTCGAAATGGAATAAAGTGCGCTGACTTAGTCAATCGGTCGATAATCACCCATATAGCATCATTCCCCTTCGGAGTACGCGGTAGACCAGTCACAAAGTCCATAGTTACATGTTTCCATTTCCACTCTGGTATCGGAAGGGGTTGCAATAAGCATGCGGGTCTCTGGTGTTCTGCTTTCACCTACTGGCAAACCAGACATGAAGCCACGCTCTTCGCCACACTTCATTTCATCTCATGCCACCAGTAGTATCGTCGCAGATCCTTATACATTTTGGTCTCTCCGGGGTGAATAGAATAAGGAGAATGTACGCCTCCTTCATCAGCTCTTCTCGAATATTTTTCGCTGGCACACAGACCTAGTTCCCAAACCTTAAGGAGCCATCCTCATGAATACAAAAGTCTTTCCGAAGCCCTGCCTCGACTTGTTCTCGAATCAGCTTCAATTTCACATTGTTCAGCTCATCAGCCTTAATTCTGTCCATCCAGTCAGATTATATCTGCAAACCCAACATATCTACCCTTTCGCCTGGAAGGATCACTGGTGGGCTCCGAAAGGTGCTTCTCTCAAGCGCAAGAGTCCGTTCAAGTAGTAAAATCTGGGAGTCCAGATGTCGAATCCTCGGGAGAATCTGTTGAAACCACAAGTCCAAATCAAATAGAGTAACTACGAATAAAATCTAAACACTTTAATAATGATGGTGAAGGTGATATGAAAAGTGTGTGGTGATGGGATTGTTACGTGCGATCAATGCAAACAGCGAAATCTAGTTTGTGAAAAATAGATATAAAAGGCATGTACATGGCATGGGTTCATTAGGATCAGCGAATCGTAAGCTTTGGTTGATCAAGTATAACACAACGAAACCTCCTTTTGGGAGCGAATCGTCGGAAGATGTCCTTTTGGGAGTTAACGCATCAATTCTAATAGTATATCGCTAAAGTTGTAAACGTACATATGAAGTATGAACCTCTCTTTTGGAGAGATCAAATCTCACCCTTGTGGGGTGATCATCAACTAGAACAATTCTTTTGGAATATGCAAAAGTAGATTTAAGAGCGACGATTAAACTTTAGCAAATATAGCGATTAAGCGCAATAATACAACCAACGAATACGATTCACATCACCTAATTACTCCATACCATGCACATAAAATATTTAGCTACTCATGGTGCAGAAATACACAAATTTCAGATCAGAATTCATAAGTTTATTAGCAAAATACGGAAGTTTAAGGGCAAAATACAAGCTAAAACACCCAAATACGAGCTAGAGTTGAAGAAAATATCACCAATTCTCTCTGAAAAGACTTCAAAACTCTCTGGAAATTAGAAAATAGGCTTTGGAATTTTACAGAATTTTTGCAGAAGAAAATACGGCTCCTAAGTGCTCCAATACGCCAATAATACGCCCAAAAACCCTAGAATACGCTTAAATAATAAGATTGCGGGTTTATTGGGCTTAACGGGTTCAAACCCGCTCTAAAATCGCGCCCGACTCAATCCACGCCGTTGATCTAAAGCGGAGCAAATTGTGGCCGTTCATCGCAGCGGGATCGCGCCAGACGTCGACACGTGGCCTTCAAAAAACGTGCGCAAACCGCTTCACATCCGCTTCATTGTAGCCGTCGGATTGTGGATCGAATGGACGCCGCGTCGCCACGTCGCCCCATCATCGCTGTAGCTAACTCAAAACGCGGGGATGATTGGCACCGTAGGATCATGATCGAAAGGATCACCGCTTGCCACGTCGCCCCGCAGCTTTGCGAATACGAATCGCGATTGTAATTTCTGCGAGCCGTTCAATCGTTCATCGACCGCCCAGGACATGCCACGTAGCCATATGATGCTGCGCTCTCCGCGTTCGAGCGGGATTCATTGGAACCGTTGGATTGGAATCACGCGGTCTTCGTTGCGCCACGTGTCCCCGCTTCTCCCCGGATCCGATCCGCTTCTAGCTGCGCTCGACAGCCGTGTGATCTTCATCTCGCGGCTGTGAAGCGACCACGTTGCCCGTAATGCGTTGGCCGTCCGATAAAGCAGAGCGTCGCTGAGATGCTGCCACCTGTCGCACGCTGGTTGGTCGACGTTCGTATTTTCGTATTTAATTGCGTATTTCTCCATTTAATTGGTATTCTGCATTCAAAAATTCACAGTGATTAGCACAGATCTCAGAAAAATACAAATAAATAGTCGTTGGAATCGTGAGATCGAGACCAAGCTAGGAAAAATATAAAATGTGCAGAATTGCATTGTTAAATTCTATTTTGTGCTCAAATAGTGTGTTTTCTCTAATAAATAAATGTGTAGAAAATACGTACGTACTAGAGACCAATATAGCATCATGTGATCACAAAATAGGGCTAAATGGGGGGTCAAATACGCAATATTGAACCCAAATCACACCCCCCCAACTAGCGTTTTGCTAGTCTCTAGCAAAAAGAGCGATTAAAAATATGCCTAGATCACCTTATCAGATCTCAAATTACTCACCACCATACTACAATGATAAAAGAGATAACCGCACACTAATATCAAAATTTCAAGCTCATCAAGTAATGGTACTTGTGGGTTTTCAACAATGAATGTCAAGCATCTCAAATGGTTATAAAATAGACTCAAATTCACTATCAATTACTTCATGGCTCATAGTACACAAAATCAATGGCCCACACCGTTCAATCAAATATTTTAACTTGGAGCATGAATTTTTCATGCAAAGCAAGCATTAAAAATAAATTGGTATTAAAGCGTACACACGTCAATCTCTATTCATAGGGGCTCACACCACATCTTGCGTTTTCTTTAAGCTTTGGAAGTTTTCTTGCCTCGCTAACCATGCACACTTATTCTCTATTTTCTTTCGCTTTTTTTCCATAGTTCCGCGTAACGTGCATCAAGCAACATTCGCGGAAAAGTATGTAACTTGGATCGCTCCATCAAATAATTGAGGTTCCGGTCAATGGCTCCCAAATCAGACGATAATAGGGCATTAGGCCAAGAAGGGCCCCTCGGACTGTACTACTCGAGCCAACCAAGTTATTTCTTTAATAGCACATTTATTCATATATTTTTTTCATTCATCTCATTTTTTCTTCTTTTGTGTGTGCATAAACAACGTGACAAGATAACTTCCTCTTCTTTAATTGTTCACAAGAATGGGTATCCTAATCATTTCAAATGACGTGGTACGTTTTTCTACCCAAAATCACACCAAGCATGCAAATGGCAATAAATACGAGATAAAGAACAATGCTCCAGTTAATTTATGAATTAT
This sequence comes from Scilla litardierei, assembly GCA_030789695.1. Classification (NCBI taxonomy): domain Eukaryota; kingdom Viridiplantae; phylum Streptophyta; class Magnoliopsida; order Asparagales; family Asparagaceae; genus Scilla; species Scilla litardierei. The sequence continues at coordinate 57,425 of JAULAV010004532.1, forward strand.
TGGTACATGAACTTTGGTGTGTTCCAATGAAAGCATACCACTTGCTAATCCATAATTTCTAGATTCATTAAGTCATCGATTAATCTTGCCATTGAGATGTATAAAAAGAAACTCACCACAAGCACTCAAATTCATGTAAAATGAGATTGAAATGTTGAATAATAGTGGTGGGGAAAATAAATCACGAGTGTACGGTGGTGAATAAATATCGAGAAATTTCATCACATATGGGTCATTTCTAGGTAGAGATAGACTTTGGTGATATTTCTTAACTCAAAAAAAAATTTTTTTCAATGCAAAAAGGGAACTAAAAAAATAAAAATAAAAATAAAAAGAAAATAAAATAAAAATCCTAAAAGTTATTTCCCTCCCCCCAACTAAAAATAGACATTGTCCTCAATGTTAGGAAGAGGGAATCATGGAAAGAACACACCTGATTAGTTCCCACCCGAAGGTGGGTCTGTGAGATCCATGGTGCTCGCTTCCTTGGTCCAAGGCTCGTGAAAATGTTTCAATCTCTGGCCATTCACCTTGAACTCGCTTCCATCTTTCTCATTTAGTAAGAGCACAACGCCATGTGGGAAAACTTCTTTGACGACGAAAGGTCCATACCACCTAGAGCGAAGCTTCCCAGGAAAGATGTGTAGCCTGGAATTGTATAGGAGTACTTTTTGGCCAGGGGTGAACTCCCTCCTCAAGATCATCATGTCGTGGACGGATTTCATCATCTCTTTTGATATTTTAGCGTTGTCGTACGCATTTCTCCTCAACTCCTCCAGCTCCAACAATTGTAACCTGCGAGAAGAAAAAGAGACATCAGAATCAAAATTCATTTTCTTTATAGCCCAATAAGATCTATGCTCTATCTCAACAGGTAAGTGACAAGACTTCCCAAATACAAGGCGGTACGGTGACATCCCCAAAATTGTTTTGTAGGCCGTCCTGTAGGCCCACAACGCTTCAGGTAAGCGCAAACTCCAATCTTTCCTTGATGGATTCACCGTTTTCTGTAGAATTCCTTTGATCTCTCTATTTGCCAACTCTGCTTGACCATTGGTTTGGGGGTGATACGGAGTAGAAACTTTATGTGTGACCCCAAACCTCTTCATTAAAGTAGCGAACATGCTGTTACAAAAATGAGACCCTCCATCACTGATCAAGGCCTTTGGCACCCCAAACCTAGAGAAAATGTTCTCTTTAAGGAACTTAAGCACGACGGAAGTGTCGTTCGACCTGCAAGGAATAGCTTCCACCCACTTAGAAACATAATCAATACAAACCAAAATATAAGCATATCCAAATGAAGGTGGGAAAGGTCCCCTGAAGTCTATGCCCCAACAATCAAATATTTCAATCTCTAAAATAGGGTTTAAAGGCATCATGTTACGCTTAGTAATACCCCCTAATTGTTGGCATGCAGCACAAGTCTTGCAATAATGAAATGTATCTTTAAACATAGTTGGCCAATAAAAACCACATTGCGAGATTTTTGCCACAGTTTTATTCACTGAAAAGTGTCCACCACATACTCCATCATGGCAAAATTGTATCACACTGGTTATTTCATGATCAGGAATGCATCTCCTAACAATTTGGTCACTACAATATTTATATAAGTACGGATCATCAAAGAAGAAATATTTTACCTCGTACTTGAACCGTTTAAAGTCTTGAAGAGACCAAGTGTCAGGGGTCTTACCAGTTACCAGATAATTAACGATATCAGCATACCATGGAGAGGTGTAAACGCTAAAAAGATGCTCGTCGGGAAAGGAGTCCTTCAAAGGCACATCTGCTGAATCAAGGCCTACTGTCAATCGTGATAAATGGTCAGCTACTAGATTCTCCACGCCTTTCTTGTCCTTGATTGTGACATTGAACTCCTGCAACAATAAAATCCATCGTATCAATCGAGGCTTAGCATCTTTTTTAGACAACAAATATTTTAAAGCAGAGTGATCAGTATATATCAAAATTGGTGATCCCAGAATATAGCTCCTGAATTTTTCCAACGCGAATACTACAGCCAGCAACTCCTTCTCTGTGGTCGTATAATTCCTCTGAGCATCATTTAGTGTCTTGCTAGCGTAGTAAATCACTACTGGAACTTTGTCTTTTCTTTGGCCTAGGACTGCACCAACTGCGTAATTGCTTGCGTCACACATTATTTCAAATGGTAGGGACCATTCTGGCACCTGCAAAATGGGAGCAGAAATCAGCAACTTCTTTAAAGTTTCAAAAGAAAGTTGACACTCAGGTGTCCAAATAAAGTCCACATTTAAAGTAAGTAAGTTGCAAAGAGGGCGAGATATAGCGCTAAAATCTTTGATGAACCGCCTATAAAATCCTGCATGTCCCAAAAATGATCTGATGTCCTTCACGCATTTAGGACTTGGTAGCTTCTCAATTACTGCTACCTTGGCTCTGTCTACCTGTATACCATCTTTAGAAACCAAGTGACCTACGACAAGTCCCTCTGTGGTCATAAAATGACACTTCTCCCAATTCAATATGAGGTTCTTTTCAATGCACCTGTCGAGAACAAGAGCCAAGTTAGCTAAACAATCATGAAAAGAGCTACCATATACTGAAAAATCATCCATAAATACCTCAACAATTTTCTCAACCATATCATCAAAAATACTGAGCATGCATCGTTGAAAAGTAGCTGGAGAATTACATAAACCAAACGGCATTCGTTTAAATGTAAAAGTACCAAAGGGACAGGTAAAAGCGGTCTTTTCCTGGTCCTCAGGTGCAATTTCAATCTGGTAATAACCTGAATAACCGTCTAGAAAGCAATAATATTCATGTCCAGCTACCCTCTCTAAAATTTGGTCAAGAAATGGAAGAGGGAAATGATCTTTTCTAGTTCGGGAGTTCAACTTCCTATAGTCTATGCACATCCTCCAACCTGTGGTGTCTCTAACTGGGATAAGCTCATTATTCTCATTTTTAACCACGGTGAGGCCAGACTTTTTAGGAACAACCTGTGTAGGGCTAACCCACTTGCTGTCAGAAATAGGATATATAATGCCTGCATCCAATAATTTTAGTACCTCGCCTTTAACCACTTCTTTTAATGTTGGATTTAACCTACGTTGCATTTCTCTAGTGGGTTTGGCGTCATCCTCTAAATAAATGTGATGCATGCATACAATAGGGCTTATACCTTTTATGTCAGCAATGGACCAACCAATAGCACCTCTATGTTTCCTCAGCACATCAAGTAAAGAGCTTTCCTGTTCTAGAGTAAGTTTAGAAGATATTACCACATGGAAGCTGTTTTCATCTCCAAGAAAAGCATACTTAAGATAGTCAGGAAGTGGCTTCAACTCTGGCTTTGGATCCTCCACCTCAGATGAAATTTGAATTGATGCATTAGGTGGCAAAGCCTCGAACCTAGGCTCCCATACCGCATTGAGCTCCTTCACGTTCTCCTGCACAAAAGATATGTCATCAGAATCACCAATAAAAGTCTCAACAATAGAAGTATCATCACAAAATTCAGAACAAATATAATCATCCACCAACGAATCAATCATATGCACCCTCTCAATCTCATCATCCACATGTGGCAACTTGCAAGTATTAAAAATATTCAAGTCCAAAGTCATGTTGCCAAAAGTTAGTTTCAGTTGACCATCTCTACAGTTTATTAAAGCATTGCATGTCGCTAGGAATGGTCTACCTAGGATGATAGGAGTATCATTGGCAGTTTGGGGTCCCTGGATGTCTAGAACTATAAAGTCCGCGGGGTAGTAAAATTTGTCCACCTGAACGAGGACATCTTCAATGCATCCCTTTGGAACTTTAATAGATCTATCAGCTAGTTGCAATATAACAGATGTAGGCTTTAGCTGTCCTAACCCAAGCTGCACAAAAATAGGATATGGCAATATATTGACACTAGATCCTAAATCTAATAAAGCATTTCCAATTTTCTTAGTGCCAATGGTGCAAGTGATGGTGGGTGATCCAGGGTCTCTAAATTTAGGTGGTGTATTTTGTTGCACAATAGAGCTAACCTGTTCAGTCAAAAATGCTTTCTTTTACACATTTAACTTTCTTTTAACAGTGCACAAATCTTTCAGAAATTTAGCATAGGCAGGTATTTGATTAATAGCATCAAGCAATGGAATATTGATCTGGCACTTCTGAAAAATTTCACGAATCTCAGTTTGATACTTATCTTTGCTTTTCTGAAGTAGCCGATGAGGGTAGGGTGCTGCAGGTACATATGCTGCGGGTTCCTTCTCTTTAATGATGCTTTTGCTCACACCCACGTCCGTGCTCTCTTCCTGCACCTCCTCTTGTTCTTTAATTCCCTCTTCTTGGATCTGAATTCCCTCTTCCTGCTCAGCTTGTCTGCTCGGTGGATCAGGCTTCTGAATCTCTTTTCCACTCCTCAAAGTGGACACCGCTTGGCAAGGCTTCATATTATTTCCTGCAGAAGAAGATGAGCCCATATTAGGATTTGGAATTGACTGATATGGAAGCTTACCTTTTTCTAATGTCGCTGTAAGCCTCGCCAAGCTCTCGCTCATCTGCTGATTCTGAGTCTGCTGAGCTTGAAATTGAGCCTGCTGCTGCTGCATCTGAGCTTATTGCAATTGGATAAGCGGCTGAAGCGCATCGCCAAATGGTTGCATCTGCTATTGTTGCACTGGCTCATGGTCCCTCCTCTGGTTCCCACCTTAATAGTTGTTGTTGTTGTATTGAGGTTGTCGGAACTGAGGGGGAGCCTGCTGCTGCTGAGTCTGCTGATTGGGGCCCCAGTTCAAGTTTGGATTGTTGCGCCACCCCTTGTTGGAATTGAAGTTCTGGTAATTCGAAGACACTTGATTCACCCCAGTAGGATTTCTAAGCATGCTCTTCAAAGCTGGAGGTGTAGGACAAGCGCTAGTGTCGTGGCCACCAACGTCGCAAAGTGCGCAAATCTGCTCTATCTCGACTGCCTTGGCCTCTTTCAAATTCATTGCATGAAGCTTGTTTGAGATCATGGCTTCCATCTTCGCCTCCAACGCATCCTCTTGCTTCAAGTTATAAACCACTCCTCGCGTAGGCTGGGATGGTGCAGAATGGCCTCCTCTCTCGTAGTCTGAAGTAGTGTCCCATGTCTGCGCATTTTCTGCTATCTCCTCCAGGTACGTCCAAGCTTCGTCTGGCTCTTTATCAAAGAATCCCCCATTGCACATCATCTCTACAAATTGCTTCATTTGCGGCTGCAGTCCATCGTAGAAGAAGCCAATAATCCTGCTTTTGTCGAAGCCATTGTGCGGACATGCGAGCAGCAACTCATTAAACCTTTCAAATGCCTGGTAGAATGTTTCCTCGCTTTTCTGGGCAAAGTTCATAATCTGCCGCTTCAGTCCCTGTGTCATGTGAATAGGAAAAAACTTCTTTAGAAATTCAGCATGCAAATCAATCCAAGTAGTGATAGAGCGTGATGGCAATGCATTCAATCAATTCTTAGCTTTGTCTTTCAATGAAAATGGGAATAGTTTAAGATATACCGTGTCCTCGCTAGTTTTCCCATCAAAGCATGTCAAGCATACCTCCTCAAATCCTTTAATATGAAGATATGGATTTTCCTTGTCTAACCCATGAAAGGTGGGTAAGAGTTGGATCACCCCAGGTTTAAAATTGAAAGAATTTGCATCGTTAGGTAAAACAAAGCATGAAGCAGTGCTAGTCCTAGTGGGTCTGAGTAAATCTTTTAAAGTCCTAGGTACTCCAGGTTGC